>JADLZK010004335.1:0-88207 GCA_015847255.1 Hyparrhenia diplandra | reverse complement strand
GCGCAATGGCTATGGGCTGCCCTAGCCAGCCGACCGGGCTTAGGGCGCCGTCGTCGCCGCCATCTTCCGCTCATGGCATCGGGCGGGCGAAGAAGAAGAAGGAGAGGAAGAGGAGAGGAGATTGGGTTTGGTAGATGTGTTGTGACGATTGGATGTAGATGGGATCAAATCGCCATGAACCCCTTCATTATATAGGGAGGGTGGTCTTATCCTTTTTAGGAAGGCGCCCTAGGACGCTTTCCAATCACTAAAAATCGCACCAAACAAGTTTGGAAACAAACCGATTTGGATACGATTCGATCAGCCCGAAATCGGGCTGACCGACGCCGCTACAAAACTAGGGAGCGGACGCACCGGTCAGTGAGCGCCCGCGTAGAGGTCCGCAGCGCGACTGATTCGACCGGACGCTGGGCGACCGGACGCTTGGACCGACGCAGACGGGCGCTGGGTCCGGCCGGTGTCCCGGCCGCCGCTTCGCAGACGCGACCGGCCGGACGCCTCGACGGACGCCGGACCGACGCCGCTGAGTCCGGTCGAGGAGTCCGGCCACCTTCCGTAAAGCCGCTGATCCTCCTCGAGAATTTGGCTAAGTCCGGAAATTTATGGTGACTTGACCTCCAAAATATGGCTAAGTCCGAATTTTATGGGTTTAGCCTATGCCATTTTTGGGTGTCAACATATGCCCCCTTTTTCGGTGAGAAGTGCACGAACCTGAAAACAAAAACAAGAAAAACCAAACAACAATTAATGCCCATCGACGGGTTGTCCAAGAACTAAGGGCTTATACTATGTATCGCCATTTTAATTCACACATAGAATATGCATGACCGAAATAAAATATTTTCGCTCTTTGATCATTGATAAGCGTGATAATTTGGCAACCCCCAATAATATAAAGACCCATACCAAGGATCAACATAAGAATATGAGGGATAACTATGCAAACCATGAGGTGAATTCCACATATGCACAAAAGTAGAGAAAATGGATGAGGCCATGACCAATGATTTTGATGATTTGGTGCAAACCTCCAACTTGGCGATTGTGTCTTAGATCTTTTTCTTTCTATTCTTTGTTTTCTCCGCACCGCTTGCTTGATCACCATCATTTTGATCTTTAATGCTTCCTTTTGGGACCCATGCTAAACCCCTTTCTCTTAGCTTCTCCGACCGAAGCTTCGCAATTTCTTTTTCCTCGCCATCTTGGTAAACCGATTGAGCATATCGGTTTAGTCTCTCGCTGTGGGACGGCAGCAATTCTCTTTATTTTTAGGCACTTGCACCTTCTTTTGTTCAGATTTGACACCTACAACATCAATAGATGGTTTCCCCACTTTTTACTATTGATAGCCGGATTTTTCAACAAAGTAATCGGCTTTTCAATAGTTGAATTCAGATCTGAACTTTTCTTTTTCCGTCCCATCATACTTCACGCTGTAAACTTGCTTTACCACCTTCCCTTTTGGTAAACTTGCGATTTTGATCAAATCGGCCTTTGTAAGATGATGACCCTTTCAAGTGTTTTGGAGCTGCATACTCTACATGTTGTGGCTCGAATATGACGGAACATAAACCTTCCTTTGCCAATGTTGTTTTTGAGGTTTATGTTTTAGAGGCAACTTTGATGCTTGGGCTTTTTTAATCGATTTGCTTCCCCTATCTTTTGTATATTTAGCTAGAAGCTCTTCGAAGCTAAGCTTCGGGTCTTCTATTGCCTTTTTTTCTTTGTCATGCTTTTGCCTCCGCTTAGCTTTATGAGCATTCTCCTTTCCTTCATCTTGATGGATAGGCTCCAAAGAGGGGACCTCCAAAAGATTCCTCTTGCTCAATAGAATTAATCGGCTTTTTGGTAGAGATGGAGAGATTTTATTTGCCCCCGGTGTCTTCTAACATTGGAGCAACCTTGCTATCTTTTGAAATATCCTCAATTTGAACTTTGTGGATAACATTTTTGCCTTCACTTGAGGGTCTTTCATCTCTCTTTGAGCGCTAGAGCCTTGAGTTTCAAATGAATCGGCTAATAATGCAAGCCGATTTGAAACTTAGAGTGCCATCGTGCCCGATTGAATCTAATCGGGTCCACTTGTTGAGCCTCAAAACCTCAATCGTCATTATCAATGTCCGATTGAATCTCGTGATGAAATACATTGCAACTATGAGTATTATGATCAAATGAATTACACAACTTGCAATATATAAGCTCTTCCAAGTTCAATTGATGGCAAAACATTGTGATCAATATGCCTAATAAATTTACCTTTCAAAGAACATGTTAAAGATATGATCACAAATGATAGAACCAAAGGTGAGCATTAAATTTGTGTTTCCATTTTCTAGAATCGGGCTTCAATGCTTGGCAAGCTTAAGAGATTAAATTTGACATCAATCCATTCGCCATACCTTTACAATCATCTTTCATGCCGTAATTAAATGTAGAACAAACATCGCATGAGCAATATTCTTCAATCTTAGCCCCGAATCAAAATCCAAAGTAATTGCAAAACTTATATCTCATTCGACCAAGTATGAATTGAATTTAAAATAAGTAAAGCAATCCACATATATGTATAATTCACATTAAGCATTGGGAAAAAGCTTTAACTTTAACAACACATTATCATCGGGCCTTCCAATTGAAGACAACATGTAGGCCGATGTAATTTTGTACCTTAGTGACGAAAGATGTAGCAACAAAGGTTTTGCTCTTGATGATCTCATCGCACAATACCTTTGGAAAGAGTTTGTGTGCTCTCTCTAACGCCACTAATTTCCTCCACAAGCTCTTCTTGTGTCTCGACGCCACCATAGTAGTGGTGAAACTTTCTCAAGCACCTGCGGAAACATCTACAACAATAGGAATCGCTTAGCCGACTTCGAAGTCGCCAATGCCGATTCATACTCAATGGCAAAGAACCTTAGCCAGCCTTACGCCCGATCGGCTTTTTAGCCATCTCAAGTAAGGTAGTTGGTTTTCTTATCGGCTACCCATTGGCTATGGCTCAATCGCTACGCAGGTAATCGGTACGGCTGTCCATTGTCAATTTCACTAGCACGTACTCTCCTTTGGTGGAGATTTTGACACATTAATGGGCGAGGAACCAATACTCCACATTTATGTGTGTGTCCGCGACTTTTTGCTTATAAATAGCTTGACCGATTTGGAGCAATCGGTCTTGCTAATTTTTCTCGTCCACTAGTTCTAAGAATTGATTCCAAAGAATCCCTTTTGGATGATGACACTAGTGGTTGCCCTCTCGCTATGAATGGGAACATGAGCTTGCCCCCGAGCCTAGAAGACTTGATGGTGATCTTGAGGCTTTCCCGATTGTTATTAGATCTTTCTAGCACCACCTCACGATCTGAATTTTGCTTTCTTTCTTAGGCTCTCTAGGTTCGCCGATTATGATATTTTTCCAATAGTGGAATCGGCTTGCCCTCGGGTCGAATTAAGATGGTCGGATTATTTTTCTCCAAGATTTCAGCCATCGGATGTGTCTTTTCGGCAAGGCAAAGATTGTGTATTTCCTAAACCGTTTTTATCGGGTTTCAGCGCCGAAGAAACCAATTTGGTTTGACTGTTTAAATAATCGGGTTTATCCGACCGACAAGTCGGTTTGACCGATTCAATGTGAGTTTCGTGAGTAGCATGTTTCGATGTTCCTCACACTTTTCTCAGTAGTGAGACTTGCCTTTTGATAATCATTTAACCATCCCGCCTCAACCATTGTCCTAATTGTGATTGGTCTTTTCTGTGATTCTCCCAAAGAATTCATAGAATAATTCTTCTAATCTAGACCATGACCAGCAAAGATATTTGGGTAAAGATGTGAACCATGCAAAGGCAATACCAAAGGAGAGATAAAGGAAAATTCGTGATTCTCATGTAGTCTTTTTCTTGCGTAACCCAATTGTGAGAGATATATATTAATATGCTCCACGGCGCTTGTACCACTTTCCCCATTAAACATATTAAATTTAGGCACCCGCCAACCATTAGATTTTTCAAGTAATCATAACATAACACATAAGGTCCGGTGTATGCGGCATTCTCCATGTAGAAGATCCAGTGGATTTATGGCATGACCTCGACCGCTCATTAGCCCAATTTGCTTGGAGAAAGTCGGATAAGGCCGAATCATAATCAACATCTTTATCAGATCTTGTTGATTTTCATTAATTCGCTAGTATTAAATAAAGCCAATCACGAAATAATCACTATCACAGATGCTGAATTTTTATTGATTCGCTATGGTTATTACTAATAATAGGTGTAGCCAATCATGAGCATCAATACCGCACAAGATGTTGATTTTGAGAGCAATTTATTTTGTCATGCATCTACATGTCACGCTGTGAACTTATAGCCGATGAAAGTATAAGTGACATGTTGCTAGGAGAATTAGAATTGATAAATTTTCAGCATACATCGGCTCTTTATCATGATATACATAATTATGATGTGAAGGAACACTATCAACATAAGTAGCCGATGAAACATATCTAGTACTATGATAACTAGCAACATTGTCATAAGAATTTATATTACTTGCAAAATAATTACTAGAATTATCGCATGAATTTGCAAGTTGTACCTTTGGCGTGGAGTGATGATATCGAGATGTAATGTCTTGATACGCTCCATGGATCTTTGTAATTTTCTTGGAGTCGCTCAAATCACAAAGACAACACGCCCAAATTTGCTTCACTCGTATGTGATAAACACCAAGCGTTTACAAATTGATAGATCAATGATGAATTAGGGCTAGGTAAAGATATATTCGGCCGCAAAATAGAACCAAAACAATTCTTTTCCCCAAATGAGTCGCCAAAAGTGTGTTGACGATAAAAATCGGTAACACACCAAAAAAAGAAGAAGAGCAAGATCGCCTCTACGTAGGGCAAACCGAATCAAGATCGGCAAGCGCCTAGGGATGTCCACACTGACCTTGTGCCTCCAACGATGAGCGCGAGCGCGCAAGACACGCCGCCGGAGGAGCCTCGCCGAGCGCGGCACGCAAGACACGCCGGGCGTCTCTTGAAACCCGAAACCCCACACGCCCGAGGGACCCCCGCTGTATGCGTAGTAGCGGCTATGGGCTGCCCTAGCCACCGACCGGCTTAGGGCGCCGTCGCCGACGATCCCGCTCATGGCATCGGGCGCGTAAGAAGAAGAAGGAGAGGAAGAGGAGAGGAGATTGGGTTTGGTAGATGTGTTGTGACGATTGGATGTAGATGGGATCAAATCGGCCATGAACCCCTTCATTATATAGGGAGGGTGGTCTTATCCTTTTAGGAAGGCGCCCTAGGACGCTTTCCAATCACCAAAAATCGCACCAAACAAGTTTGGAAACAAACCGATTTGATACGATTCGATCAGCCCGAAATCGGGCCGACCGACGCCGCATAAGAGAGCACCGACGCGACCGTCAAGGCCCGCGAGGGTTCATGGCGCGACCCGACCGACGCTGACCGGACGCCGACCGACGACGGCGATGTCCGGCCGGTGTCCCGGTTTACCGTCAGCAGACGCGACCCGGTCGGGACGATCGACGCGGAATGCGCCTGGACCGGGACGCGCCCGCTGAGTCCGGCCGCTGAGTCCGTCACCTTCCGTAGTGCCGCTTCGATCCTCCCCGAGAATTCGCTAAGTCCGAAATTTGCGGATTTGACCTCCAAAATATGGCTAAGTCTGAATTTTATGCGGGTTTAGCCTATGCCATTTTTGGGTGTCACCAAGATCCCTCTCCGGTGGAGTATGAGCCGCCACCGCAGCACCCCGCCGGCCTCGCACCGCACCCCTATGGCCGCGGTTTAGTCGCTGGCAACCTATGATATGTCCGCTAGCACACCGGGCGGCTGCTGCCGACGAAGCCCTCGAACGCCGAGGACCGCCTTTGGGACGAAAACCACGACGGGAAGCAGGGAGGGGTGATGGACAGCTTTGTACCGCCCTCGACACTACAGAATCGAGTACTTTGCCGAAAGTGCGTGAAGCACTAGGCAAAGGCTTCTATACACTCTAAGCAAAGGCTTTGCCGACCGCCAAACTCGAAAAAGCCCACTCAAAGCAAAGAATTACTCTAAGAAAAACATTCTTTGCCGAAAGTGCCAAATGCTCCGCACTTGGCAAAGGTTTCGCCAGTGCCATGTCGTCGGGCGGCTGGGTAATGGGAACGCCGTCCGCTAGAACCGGACGCCCCTTTGCCGAAAAGTTGACGCCTAAGCACTCGCAAAAAGATTTGAATTAAAACCTTTGCCGAGTGCCATGTCAAGATTTCCAAAATTTAAATTTACAAAAAATAATAAACTTTGCCGAAAGTGCCATGTCGCATTTCGGTAAACTATTAATTTACAAAAAATAATAAACTTTGCCGAAAGTGCCGGGTTATAAAAGCACTCGGCAAAGCTATGGTTACTTTGCCGAAAGTGCCATGTTAGCACTCTCGGCAAAACCGCCCATTTCAGCCAAGGCATTTCCAAATTTTAAGCCAAGTGCCGCACTCTCGGCAAATGGAGTTTCATTTTTTTTTTTGCGGTTTCTATTGATTATTGCTGCAAATACACATATACATATACCATAAGCATTCATATATACACATAAACCACATATATCACCACACATATATAATCCACATATCTCACAAATTCACATATATAATCCACATATATCACAAATTCACACATATAGTCCAACATCCAAACGAAAATCAACATGTCCAACATCCAAACGAAATCTAACATGTCCAACATCGAAACGAGATCCATCACAAAGGCAACATGTCCAACATCCAAAAAGAAATCCATCACGGTGCCACAGATCTAACCTAATAACCACCAACTCAACTTCCTTGCCGTCACCCGTGGGCCTCCCCGGGTGCGAAGAGTGTGAGGGGCCCCACACTTGCCCCGATACCACCCATGCCGCGGGCGCCGATTGGAACGCCCACCCGCCGTGGAGGGACGGTGGAAGGTCAGAGTGGGGTGCCGCTGCGTTCCCGAGGAGGAACGCCACCCGCCACGCGGTACCGCGGAGTCGGGCCTACCACGGGATGGGTTGAGAAGGGCCACCCGAGGAGTCGGGTTCAACCCACCGACAAAGGGTTGCATAAAAGAGAGGCGACCCCATTAGTACCTCGCAGATGGCCGCACAAAGCCTAAGAAATTTCAACAACATATACTCACCGGAGTCCCTACAGGAGGAGGCACTGAAACGGGGTAGAGCGAACAATGAAGCTAGGCAACGGAGGCAGCTGCCACACCGGGATTTGAGGCCCCGAAGAAGGCCGCCACGTCCCGCATCCGACGCACCGAAAGTATTGCCGGTATGCCTCCAACTCCCCGCCGATGGCCTCGCCGGGCCGCCCCGCTGCCTCAACCGCCGCCGGGCCGCCCCGGCCTCCAACTCGCCATCCGGCCCCAATATTACACCCATAACGCTGAAACAATGCATGGGCAGCGGACATGTGTAAAACCAAAGGAACTTACGAATGAAATCATCAGAATGACCGAACGTCCCGAGATCATCTGGCGCGGAGCTCGCGAGGTGCTATGGGGATGCTCCAGAGGTCGTGGCTCGAGCGAGCCTCGCCACTGCGGAACGAGGGGATCCGGTCGACGCGCGCCGCACATCCAAGACGGGGCCGTGGCCGGCTCCCTCCTCCCAACCTCATCACCGTGTCCTGCGGTTCAGGGCGCGCGTGGCCGGATCGGTGTCCCCCATAGCGCCGCTTTGCCGCCCCCAAGATAATACCGGGTAAGCTTGCGTGACGCTGGCGCTGGTGTGCACGCCTGCCCCTTCACGGTCGTAGACGTTGTCCTTGCCGGCCGCTTCCGCCGCTGGGAGTCAAGGCGAACCCCGCGATACTGGCCGATGTGCCGGCCTTCATGTGAAGCGGACCGTGAGGAGAACACGAGATGGTTAGAAGTGAAGAGATTTGAGCTTGAATAAAAAATCAATCAACGTAATCGCACCCATCTATCCATGTACACCGGGAGGGGCACGCTCCCTTTGGTGGTGTGGCTTCCTTCCATCTCCAAGCGACATCTCCGACGAAGTCTCTTGGTCTCGTGACGCCTCCTCCAAGAGCCACTTGTCCACAATGGCCTCCCCAAAGCAATGAGGTACTTGCCGCACCACCCTTACACATCCGCATGACATAGCGGTAGGATGAATGGAAGTCCGCTTATTTTTCATTTAAGGAATCAAAATAAATGTGTTCTACTTAACCTCGATGTACTGCCCCTCGGTGAGGTCGGTCTCCCCTCCGGAGCATCATCTCCCTTGCTTCATTCTTCCTCACCACCTTGCCGAGCATGTCAAATATGAAGGAGATGATGCACCGACACGCGCCTCATGGTACAGTGTCCTTGAGTCGGTCTCAGCAGACACCTTGTCTCGCACTCTAGCGGCCCGCGCCTCTTGCCCCGCCTCGCACGTGAAGTAATCCCGCATACGCATAACATGTATCATTTTATTATTTAAAAATATAGTATTTAAAAATGTGAAGTAATCCCGCATACAAACTCACCCAGAACTCCCTCTTGATCTTCGCCGCAAGGGCGCCCTGCTCCACGCCACGCACGGTGTGCTCCCACGTATAGGGCGGCTCCTCACCGCCCGTTGTTCACAACCCGGGTAGTTCGCTTTTAATCGAGGCTCGATGCCATTGATATGGCGCGAACTACCCCTTCCGCTTACAATCTTCCGCCATCGCACGAGCCATTAAGACGAATTGTTAGTCCGAGTTCGATTTTCAATATGTCATATGAATAAGTAGTGAAAATATCAATGGCTACTTACTTTTCACCGTGGGGTCGAATCACCGGGCGGGGGGCCAAAGGGATCGCCCCGCCTAGGAGGGTCGAGGCCCCGCTACCGGTAGACCCCGCCAAGCAGCCGAGGAAGACGCCTCGACAGTGTCTCTTTCGCACCGTCCCGAGTCCGAAGAGGTGGGGTCGGCCGCCCGACGATAATTCCTCGCAGCCCGACGGCGCCCCGGCGAAAGGAACTCAAGCCTCCTCGCCGACGGGCGACGACGCCGGGCGCGCCGACGATGTCTCCACCGGGCCGTGCTGTCGGCCGCCTTCCTTCCTCACGCGCCTCCCCCTCGCTTGGGGGGGAGAGGGTGGGGGGCCTCGCGAGAGGGACCGGACCCTCGGCGACGCTAAGCCGCATTTTGTTGAGTCCCCGCAAAGACAAAGAGTAAAACCAATTAGTATTGCAAAAAGAATGAAACATAATTGAAAGGTAACAATAATAACAAAATAGTATTACATGATTTAGAAATTATCTCCCCAATGGCAAAGGCTGGACATGTAGTCATCACTATCACTATTGTAATCATCAATGTCACCATCCTCATCATCTCAGACGCCCTCGGCATGTGCGCGCCCCTCTACAACTCCTTCACAAGACCATCCTCCATCGCTCAAGAATTTGTAAGTCCTTAGCATCCTCGCACCTCATCCCCTCGCCCCTCATCGATGGCGTTGTCTACTTCCATGCCCATCAAATAAAAGAATGTCTATCTCCAAGCGCCCTTCTAGCCCCTCGTGCTGATAGAACTCTTCATGTTTGGGTCAAGGTTGTAATCATCATCGCTCGAACAGCGCTTTACGCGGCGGCGATACCGCCGCACAAGGTACCAACCCGCAAGGTCCTCGTGTTTTTGGCATGCCCATGGGAGGTAATAAACTTGTGTGGCATGTATATTAGCCACAATATAGACATCCTCTCCTCCATATACGGAAATCGACGAATTTCGACTTGCCCAATCGTAGGGTCTACTTTCGTGTCATCGATCGAACCAATGGCATTTGAATACCACTAGCTTGAGCTCTTTAGGACCCCGGTTCAGCTCATATATTTCTTCGACTATGCCATAATAGTCCTTGTTATCCAAGCCGCGCGTCTTTAACTCGTGCACGTTGTTTTGTGGTTGGGCCGACTCTCCTCGTAGCTTCTCTTGCGAAAAGCGATAGCCATTCACATCATAAATGGTGAACGAGTTGACCCTACTGGGAAGCCATTGCCCACCTGCTTTTAAATCTTCGCATTTTTCGGCATCCGTATGGGCTCGCAAGGTGAGGCCAATGCATCGCTACATTATATGTTACTAGGACCAAAGTGGAATATCAAAAGTCGAACGAGGTTAGTTGGATGGTACCTTTGAATGTAACCGTGAAATAAAATCGGGTTGCCCTTTTTAGAAGATTGTCTTCTTGTTGCAAGGTAGGAGCCCCATTCCCTCTCCAAAGTTGACCAATAAATTCCCTCAAAAATCAAGGCAAGTGGGTCGGATCGATAGGTGGATGATAGTGACGGCGATGCAACAAGCTCATTGAGAACTTATCATTGATAAGGAGCCACTTCGCCAAGGTTTAACAACATATAAAGCATGATAGTGCGCCACTCATCAAAGGACAAGTGCTTGTGGGTAGCCGCACTTCCTCTTCCTCGACTTGCCCTCTCGAAAAGGCCGAGGTTCGGCGAACTCTCGTGGGCATTGTAACGAGGGGTAGGATTGTTGACGCTGGAAGTTTCTCAAGATAGTACGCCGTGAAGGTCGCATACCTCCTCTAGAATGTATGCCTCGCCACGGAAGGCTCAATTTTGGCTTTATTCCCGCATTTTCTCTCCGGTACCTTGAGAGCCCTCTCATTGATAGCACCAATGGAATCGCACGGGCCCCCAACCGCGCCTCCTCACCGAAGGTGCAAAATCAGTGCCGCGACGACGTGAAGAAGCCAGTGGAAATATCATCTCCAACTTGCGTATCAACAAAGGTGCAGCACGCCCGGACAGCAATCGATCCCGGTGATAACTCCTTAACACAAAGCCGGGCGGAAGAAAAGCTCAACTCTCGCCAAATCGCCAGCCAAATCGCTCCTGGAGGTATCCCCGAAGTCCTCGCAGAAGGATCCGCCAATCCATATGTGGAAGTCATGACTCTTCATCCCTAAGACTTTCATAGTTCCGCAAGTTCACTCCCCTACTGATTCGCCGCATACCCATCGTGGAACGATAACGCCTTTCATCCATTTGTAGTACTTTCTTCCTATCGCCCTTTTGATGATGTAGTCGGCGGGCCCTTTTTCCATCTCTTCCTGTGGCTAGGGGTCTCTATCACTAGCTTTGGTCTATCGCGACATCATCTCTATGTCAAGTCTAGCCTTAACGTTGTCCTTAGACTTCTTAAGGTCCATGGTTGTTGCGAAGAGTGCCTCGAGATATTCTTTTTCTCGTGCATTACATCAATGTTGTGTGGAAGAAGAAGATCCTTGAAGTAGGGGAGATTAGTCAAGCCCGATATATAAGTCCACATGTGTGTGGTACCATATCCAACAAAACAACCTTTCTTTTCATCGATTTTGAGACCAAATAGCTCGGCAAGGACCTCTTCACCGTCATAAACTTTGGGATGGGGTCGGTGACTTGAACACCTTTCGTGAAGTGCTTTTTGTCTAGTCTAAATTCATGGTTCTCGCAGGAATTGGACGATGTTTGTCAAACGGCAATACTTGCCACCCTTTGTTCGCCTGTGTGAATCATCACAAAATGCTTTGCATGTTGGGCAAGGAACTTCCCATGAACACACCATGCGCCAATATGCCATAAGCCGAGTCATGCATTGAATACAAGTACCACACATGCATTGTAAAGTTTGTCTTTTGTAGCCTCTACGTGACGCCAAGCATTCCCCATTTTGCCAAGCATCTTGCACTATCCCACAATCGGCCGCATGAACACACCCATATTGTTACCCGTGCCCCCAGATTATCACAAGAACAAAAAGCTTGACCTCAAACATGACACCGGGGGAAGATTGAGAGGGATCACGAACACGCCCAACAAGTGTACGGGCCGCCAACTGTCCGCACGGGTTGAACCCATTCATAGAACGCTACGCTGCATATTTCGAGCCTCCATAGCTTTTTCAGATGCATATTATCAAGTGCTTCCATGCATCACCATCCGATGGGTGTACCAACTTCTCGTGATCTGTATCTTTTGCCCTTCTTGTGCCATGTCATTTGTTTCGCTGACTCCTCATGTGTATAGCCGTTGGAGCCTCTCAGACGAAAGGAAGGTGTCAGGGACCATCTCGGGATCTTTGATCGCTTTCTTCCTCGCCATCACTACATTCTACCTCCACAAACCTAGAGGCTTTGCACTTTGACAAAGGCGCTGTTTCCTTTGAGGTCTCCCTAAAAAGGGACGCCCTTTCTGGACAAGCATGGTAATGCGACTCATATGGCATCTTGAGTCCACGAAGAAGTCTCGCGGACTCGTCACGTGTTCTTCTACAGACGCGGACCCTCGAAGCGGTTGCCAATAATCGACAACCACGGTGTCGCCGCCTCGACCAATGCTCAATTGCGACTTCAACGCTATAAGGCGTGAAATGGCATCCGCCAGAACCATTGTCTTCTCGGAAGGGGTCACCGTGTCGCTCCATCATCTCATAGAACGCCTTTGTGGTTTCCTCGTGTTCCTCCTCCAATCTCCATTGAACCGCATCGCGGAAAGTCTCGCCATCATGTCCGCCATCCCAAGATCTTGATCATACTCCTCGAGGAGGGGCCTCACCACGCCCCTCTCTAATACGACGACTTCACCGTGGAAGATCCAAATGGCTATAGTTTGGGACGAATCCGTTGTTGTAAATATGTTTGCCCATTTCAACCTTTCGCTGCTTTTTCTTGTTCTTACATTTGCCGCATGGACACGGCATCCGAATAGACCCTT
The DNA here is from genome assembly GCA_015847255.1 of Hyparrhenia diplandra. Taxonomy (NCBI): domain Eukaryota; kingdom Viridiplantae; phylum Streptophyta; class Magnoliopsida; order Poales; family Poaceae; genus Hyparrhenia; species Hyparrhenia diplandra. Next base: position 75,460 of record JADLZK010004335.1, on the reverse strand, counting down.
TAGCAAATTGGGCCAAATGCATGCTCCAGAAAGCATCGGCCCCCTAACCCATTCAAGGCTCTTACTTGCAAAGCCCGTACATCCACTCGCCTGGTTATCCATCCTCCGTCATACGCCCATGTCACGAGCCATATCACCAGCAATTGCATTTTACGGCGTTCCTACCATCTAAATAGGTGAGGGATAGGTCCTAATCCACCGAGGATGATGCGACAAGGTTATCCATGCTACTCCCGCCCGAAAGCCGGAATTTCGGTAACATTACCCTTGTCCCCAATACACGCCCCGGCGGGGAGAGTGTGTATCCCGAGAACAACGTGGAGGTGCTTGCCGAAAAATCGGGCTCTGGGCGGACACGAAGCATGGATGCTAACCCATCTACGCGATCCACGTCTTTCCAAAAAAACGTGGACAATCCGAACAGATACGGTCGCAGATATGCCGCGTATGCGCATACCAACGCCCTCAGATTCTCTTTGACGGGAGACGCCTTAACCGGGTCGCGCTATGTAAGACAACTATAAGGGATTCGGGGCAGGTGATTCATACCTACGATGCCTGCGTGGAGACCCGGTCAAAGACACGCTAATACCACGAGGACGACGGGTCGCCGAGTCCTCCCACGTGTCCTCCTACAAAAAAGGGCAAAAAATAGTTATTATCGACTCAAAAAATTTTACAAAGACCTCCCCTCGCATCTGGAGGTTCCCAAAACCCCGCAAAAACATGGCACGAAGGCCAACAACCACATGCATATACCAAATATGGGCATGAAGGCCACCAACCACCAATATATCAACAAGAGCCATTCACTTCACTTCTCGAAACCATGCATGAAAGTATTCAAGTATTACCATAACAATTACTACTAACTCTACAACTATTACTAACAACTACTAACACTACTAATACTAACCCTACAACTACTTTACAACTATTTACTAACTATTTACTAACTACTACTACTAACCCTACAACTAACACTACTAACCCTACAACTATTTACTAACTATTTACTAACTACTACTACTAACCCTAAACTAACACTACTAGAAGGATAGGGCTTACCTTTGGTCATGCAGAACACGAAGAACAGTAGAAGCGACCGGCGCCGACCTCCTCCCTTCCTCTTCCTCCTCCCCCCCTTCCTCCTCCTTCCTCCCTCCTCCTCCTTCCTCCTCCTCCTCCTTCCTTCTCCCTCCCCTCTTCTTCCTCCTCCCCCCTTCCTCTTCTTCTCCCTCCCCTCCTTCTCCCTCCTCTCTCTCCTTCCTCTTCTCCTCCCTCCTTCCTCCCTCCTTTCCTCCCCTCACACCTTTCCCCTCTCTTCCTCCTCCCTCTTTCTCCTCGACCTCCCACCTCCCTCCGTCGCCCACAGAGGCACACTCGGCGGGCCTGGGCGAGGGCAGCAGGGCGGTCTGGGGGCCTGCCGGTGCCTGCTGGCCGGAGCTCGGCTGGCCGCTATAACGGCTAAGGCGGGCGGGCGCGGGCGCGGGCGGTGACCGCTGCTGGCTATGGCAGGTCCGCAGGTACGCGGGCGGTTCGGCGGGTAGCCGCGCGGGCCGGATCCGGCGAAGCGCCCCCGGCGGTATGGCGGGCGAGGACGGCCGCGGCGGTGGCGCGCGCGCCGCGCTGGGTTTCTCGTGCGTTTCAAGCGAAATGAAAGAGAAGAGGGAGGGGCAAAATATTTATCTTCGCCGCTTTGCCGAAAGTGCCGTGTAAAATGAGGCACTCCCCAAGAAAGGTGCCATTTTTATTTTTTTAAAAATATCCTTTTGCCGAAGCCACACGTCTAGGCACTCTAAGAATACCCTTTACCGAAAGTATAAGACAACGTGACTCGCAAATTATTAAATTTTTTTGATTTTTCGCCCCATATTTTTTGTGGACTTGGCATTAATTACATCTCATATTCGTTTTGGGACAATTTCATTGTTTTGAATTTATGAATTATTTTTTTTGTTTTGGACGCATATTTCAAGTTGTTTTGCTATATTTCATGAATTATTTTTTTTCTTGCATTTTCTCGACTACCCAAATTTTGAACTCGCAGTACATGAAATAATAGAATTTGGTCATTCAAAATTACTATTCATGATGTTTGGTGGCGTTTAGGCTCAATCCGTGGACTCGCGCGAAATTAATTATTTAACATTTTGGTGTCGGAACATGACGAAGCTACGCAAGCGGAATAAGTGTTTTTAAATTTATAAAATCCAAACGAAGTTCAAAAATCACGAAACCTTTGGCAGAGATGTCTTGTCATCTCATGAGGAGGCGTGGAAAAAATTGGAAAAAGTTTGGAGCAAAGCTGTGACGCCGATGCCTAAACCCGCATATCCCCACACTTGATCACGTGATGGTGATGGCGGTGCGCCGCAATGGACGTTTTTTGGGATGCACAAGAGGACGCGGTTGCCATGCCTCTCCAGAGGCGGATGCAATGGTAGTAGTATAATGCTTAGCTGCGCCATTGGACGTTCATATATGTGTGTGTACGTACAATCTATCGATGGTATTTCCCAGTTCCCTCAAGAAGAGCCAACACGGGCTGGTGAGCTATCTTTAAGAGCAACGGAGAAATGAAATTAATTAGCCGATGAGACGGAGAAATATATCAGTACGTACGTATATATCTCACCGACATGCAAATAAAGTGTCCAACAATACACATTGTGATCCACCCTGCAACAAATTAAGTGTTGTATGGATCAATTTGCATTGTGTTAGCTTGCACCTGAAATTCGTTGCCAACTTCAAGTGGGATTCAATATTGATCACAAATCGAACACATAATAAGTTACTAGTATGTGTATTGCCTGCTGGCCACCTGATTTTTTTTTTTTTGAAAGGTCGGCAGAAGATTTGCGGAATTATATTATACTCCAAGTTTGACTTAAATTATAAGACGTTTGACTATTTTTTACCTCAAGTTTGACAATTAGTCTTATTCAAACAATTTATGCAAACTTAGTCAAATTTAAGTCATTTTTGAAGAACTAGTTTCATTAATAAAACCAAGCCACCGAAAATGTTGATATTTTTGCACAAATTTTTGGGACGTGAGGACAGGAAGCTAAATATAGTTACCATGTGCAAAAGGCACATCAATGTATCCAAGAGTTTTGCATTCATGTTTGGCATTTGCATATTTTTGTCAAAGACCTCAAAATTACCCTCCAACAGTTTTGCATTCACGCTTGGCATTTGGGAAGAGTTGGCATTTTCTCCGGCAATTGGCGATTTTTTGCGCGCATGAGTCTTTTGGCATTCGCGCGTGATGCAGCCTATGCAGTGGCGGATGGGTCGCACGGACGAGAGGAACCAACAACCGCTTTCCCTCCCGGACGATTCTTTTCCCATATACCAAACCAAAAATAGCAAACTGTTGGAGGAAGTCTGTTTTTTTTTTTTTTTTTTTTTTTGCCTTGGCATTTGGAATGGAGAGTTGGCAAACAAGTCAAATGTCAAATTAAAAATACCAAAACCGTTGGAGATGCTCTAAGCGCCTATGGCTATCTGTCATGAACCAAATTAGGTGGGCCTCTAGAGGGGCAACGCCACCAGCCCAAGAGGGTTTTAGGCAAGCGCACGGGTGGCCCCTGCAGCGGCCGCCGCCGTCATCATCGCCGCCGTCATTAAGTAATAGATATTTAGGAATAAATATAAGAATAAAATAGGGAATAAATAGATTGCTTGTAAAAGAGGAATTTCAATCTATAAGGAAACCTCTAGATCTTTCTTAGCATGCAAGTCTCTCCTCGGACTATAAATACAAGGGGTATGTAGCCATTGAATCTTAAGCGTAAAAAATTAAAAGGGTAGCTCCCAAACGCTTTATCTCTACAGCTCTCTCTCTCTCTCTCTCTCTCTCTCTCTCTCTCTCTCTCTCTCTCTCCGACACGCCGTCGCCCTTGTCATCACCCCGCGCCATCGCACGCGCCACACGCCCCCCGCTCCACCGTCCGTCGCCGCGCCGCCGCGCTGCGGGCGCGCCGAGCCGCCGCCCACGCCGCCCCAAGATCTCTAGATTGGTTTTGGCTAATTGATGACATCCTTAGGACTAATCTCTCTATGCTAAGTGTTGTTTTTAGTTAGAGATTGGCCAAGCCAAGGTTGGTGCATGATGGTCATGGTGGATGGATCGAGATGATTCAAATGATGATCAAGTGCATGACTTGAGTGGATCGAGGATCAAAATGGGCTCAAGGCAAAGGTATATCCATAGGGCCATTTTGATTTTACACTCAAGACACCATAGAGGGGTGTGAGTGATTATAGGATCGATAAGCCGTACTATAAAGAGGGAAAACTATCGCATATATCGGTCCTCATGTGCCTCTAGGTTCAAAATCATTTGCATGCATTCTAACCTAGAGAGCTAACCCAACCTTCAAATTGATTGTGAAAATGCTAATACACGAGCACATGGTGATGTACACACGGCGCTTTTGAGAAAATGAAACGCCTATTTTCTATTGCGCCGATGCATCGTGGTGGTTAAAACATGCTAGTCCTTGTTCTCAAGTTGGTACACTTGGTGGATAGCATGCTCGAGCAAAGGCGGTATGAACGGGCGACGAAACGATGAAAATTCGCGCGCTTCGGCCGACCGGACGCGACGACGGAACCGTGACCGAAGCACGAGGCTTCCCGACGGACGCCCCTGAGTGCGCCCTCGGGCGAAAGCAATTTTTCGTGGACGGGCCGAGAGCGACGGACGCATCGACCGGAAGCTTCCTGTTGACCAGGAAAGCACCCCACGGGGCGCGACCGACCCGCCAAAGAGCCGGGTCGGGCGATCCGTTGGGGGTTATGGGCAGATCGATACCCACCGACCAGGACCACGTGAGTCCGGGTCGGTCGTCGCCCCGTCGCGCAGATTTTTGCGCAGATTGCACCCCAACGGCCACATTTCGGGGGTATTTATACCCCTTTGCCTAGGCTCTAGGAGTTCTCTTGGTCATTTTGAATCAATCCTAACACCACTCATCCTCCTCCTCACCCCTTTGCTTGAGAGCATCCATTCTAGTGAGTTGAGGTGATTCAAGTGCACTTTGCTTTGATCATTGCATCTAGTGGCACTTGTGGATCGTTCAATGAGCCGGTGGTTTTTCTTGTTGCTTTGAGAGCACCACCCTAGCCGGCTTGGTGATTGGTGGAGGCGCTGGCAAGAGAAGGTGAATGTTCTTGCCACCTCCGTGATTTGTGAGAGGGTCACACACTCCGGCCGAAGACAAAGTGTGAGTAATCTATTGCTCGTGTCTTGGGTACCTCTCATTTGCTTTGGGTGCGAAGCCCAAAGGCATTTGGCTTGGAGTGAGCTCCACCTCACCCACACGTGAGAAGGCTCCCAAGACAACGGAGATTAGCTTGAGGGTGCTCTCAAGTGAACTGGTTAAATCTCGTGTTCCATTTGTCTCTCGGTGATTGGCTTCAATTGGTTATCATATTGTTTCATCCTTGGTGATTGATTGACTAGCCTCTACATTGTGGTATATCTCCTCTACACTCGTGCTTTTTACATTCATATATTTTGTGCTAGTGTAGTTGGAGTAGAATTGCTTAGTTGCTTAGCCTTGTTTAGAGTAATCTAGCTTGCTCATCTAGTTGGTAAAGTAGTGACTTAGCCTTTGAGTGTGAACTAGAGATCATATCATCTAGAATTGACAATAGAGGCTTTGCCGACAAGTAGAGCTAGAGCAAAACACGCTTATCGCCATTTTGTTATTCTAATAAGTTTGTCTAGTGTTTTGTAGAAAATTTTATTAGGCTATTCACCCCCCCTCTAGCCATTTAGGACCTTTCACTCCCTCGCCATCCTCACCACCGGGAGATCGCAAATCGTGTCAATTCGGCCCAATCTAGCCGAACCGGCGACCGGGTATCCGAGACTAGACGATCCAATGACTCACGAATGGAGCAGACCATCGCTGAGGAGGTCAACAAAGATCATCGACAACTACATCGCAGCCCATGGAAGCAAAAGCCATGGAGGCAACTTCAGCTTCATCATCAGATAAGTACACCAACCTACGGCGCACGCCCGAGACGTCATCCCTTCCATCATCGCCTCGGCCATGGGGGCCACCGACGGCGACGCCGCCTCACTGTGCACCGCCACGCCGCCCCCTCCAAGATCGATGATGCTACAATCAACGAAGCACGCCTACCCTAAGGATGCCCCTACTATTGTGGCCCGTGATCGGATCGTAACAGAGGCCACCATCGACGTCCACCGCCTGCTCGACGAAAAAGCCTACCCAATCCAGGGCCAACGCCCGCGCGACCAAAGAACGGTCCGGGAGAAGTCTTTACAACACCAACAATGTCATCTCCGGCATCGAGCATCGAACGCCAACGTCGCTATGGTGACAAGACGACGTCACCGACGCCAACATCGACATGCCGCTAGCCGACATCGACGTCCGCAGGCATCGACATCCTGGACGACACCGCACCAAGGACACCAACGGGCAACGACGCTCTCCCCCGGGGGCGCCACCATCGACCACGACGCCCCGACATCGCCATGCCTACCATCGACAACAACGACGCCGCCGACACCTGCGCCGCCAAAGGAGGGTACAACTACACCTCCCGAAGCGCCAACAACATCGACGACAACGACGCTACCATGGGCGCCATGATCGCCAACGAGTCCTCAAGGACGCCAAATGGGGCAGATGACGACCTTATTGACGCCAACGACGCCACCGACGCCCCTCGCTATCACCATGCCGACATCGACAACAACAATCCAAAGAACGACGACCTCAAAGACTAACACCACTAATGTCAACCCAACGCGGTCGAACATCAATGAGGCTATCCCGCATACCTACGCCGACGCCGATGACAACGATGCCCCCAAAGGGCATTGCCATGGCAAAGACGCCTCCCACGGCGCAATGTCGCCCACCCATCGCCAACAACAATGACGCCCACGGCAACCGCACACGTACAGAAGGCAATCCCATCAGCACCTCGCCAACTAAATATCAGCTCTACCAAAGATATGAGGTATACCGCTGTCCACTGACAATAGCGGTGCTTCTAGTTCATCCCGTATGCCAAGCCAGCGCATCGAGGACGTAGATACCTACACATGGTGTATCTTCAGCGGCTTCATATCTACGGCGACCCTCATCGGCAACATAGCGCCAACAGGACTGCACGCTTCCAAGTTCGATGCATAACTAGTTACCCCACTTCTAAACTTACACCGCCCCAACCCTTGCCTGGTTCGCATCGGTGAGTAGGTATCTAGTTGAATGTTGTGGTAGACTGTTGAAGGTGAGACGTTTGATTCAGTGTAATCCAGAAATAGAACCTTGTTCTTTGGAGTCTGATCGCACTGCAGGGTTTGAGGTCTTCGAGGCAGATTTGAGCACCGAACCAGGCCAATGGAGATGTGTCCGTGAGTTGGGTAGCCAAGCTCTTTTGTTGGGAGGCACTGCTCCAAGTCTTTTCCTGCTGGGGAGTGCACTGGAGTTGAAGAGAACTGCATATATTTCATGCATTATAATCTTCCAGCGAACCTTGATGCCCATCCTCTTGGTGACAGTGGTATTTACAACATGAAAAGTGGAAATATCGAGCCCTTGTTATCAGAGACTGCAGGTTTGTCACAGCATCGTGGTGGCCGGTGGCGTCCAACTTGATATTCCCAACTGATGCTTCCCAGCTTAGCTTGTTGTTTTCGGATTAAGTGCACTATCTCATGCTAGTTGTTCAGCTGCTATTGAACCATATTAGCTGCGTACTCAACTTGAATAAAGTATCATCTATTTGATGTATAATCTTATGCTAGTTTTTTCATTGTACTGAGCTTGTTTTCGATAATAATGTTTACTTATGGCGATGATGTAGTATAATCTTATGCTAGTTTTTATTGTACTGAGCTTGTTTTCGATAATAATGTTTACTTATGGCGATGATGTAACAAGGAGAATTTCATGATTTCACAAAATGGCTCGACTTGGTTACTGATTTTAGATTGTCTTGTGCTGATGCCTGCCTTTGGTGCTTAAAAAGGCCTATAGCTCTGATGCATATCCTGCTAAATTATATTATGCACATTTTTGCCTCACCTGATGCATATTTCTTTGCAGCGGCCAACAAATTCTAGTTATTATATTGCTGCCAACCATATTAGTGGTGGAATATCTCTTGAATTCTTGATCTCATCATAGGTTTCTGCGTGCTTTTTTTAACCTCCTAATGTTTTGATGCCTGAAATCCAGTCAATAAAGCAAATCAATTTATCAGAAATGGGAATTCGATCAAAAACCACTACGTTGTTCAATGCCAACGAGGCAACCACCCTTTTCAATTCCAAACCTCCACTCCCGTTAGTTTGGGCCACATAGCTAGCTTGATGGACTACGCATCTCTTGTTCGATCCACTCGATCTCACCCTTTTCATCCTTGACGACGAAGGATCAAAGCCATTATTACCTTAGCAGTGCATATAGTCATACAGGCCCAAAAGCAGTTCAGACGAGCACGTACAGTAGGCGGCAACCAGCTGCAATCTCGATCGCGTCCTTTCCTACTATCTACGACTGCATCTATTCCAATTTCAACCGCGTCCTCCCTATACTAGCTCTGCATCCACCGTCCTACTAGCTACCATACTGCATCAGCTGCTCCAACGCGTGTCACATTGTCAAGAACCCACAACCAGGGGCTACCGAATCTCACCGCAATTCCTCTAGAACCGGGTACAAGGGGAGAGAAGGAGAGTTGGGAGAGAAGATGAACAAGAATACAAGTAAAGGGATAAAGGTAATTGTGATATTTGATTGATGATCTGCCTTAGACCTCTTGCTTGGCTTAAGTAGCCGGAGTCGCCTTTGCACAGCCCGGGATAGGTGGGCCCACCGGGCGGGTGGTATCTCGACATTCCTCCCTCTCCTAAACGGGCGCTTTCCCACAAGCCGCTACAGTGATCTTCGATGTTCTTGTTGACGAGCAGGCTTCTCTTGTCAGAACACTTCATCCAGGACCTTGTTGACGAGCAGGCTTCTGGTGGAAAGACAGCTGCCACCACACTTTCGCTGTGCAAAACTTCTGGTGGGAACACAGCTTCGGGTGACTGGCGTAGGAGCTGAACGCATGCTCGTGGTCGAAGGGGACGACGACGTTGGCGTCGCCGTGCGCGCGTGGATGCGGAAGAAGGAAGACGGGACGTCGACGATGTAGCTGAAGTTCATGGGCAGCTCAGCCTCCGTGCACGCCAGCAGCTTGTGTAGGAGCTCCAGCGGAGCCGCTGCAGCCTTCCAACGTTGTGACACCTGCAGCCTTGAAGACGTACTCAGCAGAGAAGTGGTTGACGGCACTCATCGAACACTTGGTGGTCCCCAAGTTGGTGCGGCAGGAATTGCAGATCAAGACATCGATGAAGCTGGAATCCTGCTGTGTGATGTTCGGCACCACCACGAATATGTTGCCCTCCATGGCCATCATTACCGACACAATCAGCAGAGCAGCCACCGGCAGCGCAGTCTGGAGGCCACGCCTGTGGACGAGGTGCGTGCAGGCGAACGCGAACTCGACCAGCGTGACGGAGAGGATGACCATGGCTGCCACGACGTGGTGCCGTGCCTGTCGTGCGCGCTTCCAGCGCCCGCTTGCGTCCTCGGAGATGGAGATGTCGTTCGGCCTGCGGTAGGAGTCCCAGTCGCCCACGGCGAGTCGAATGACGACGACGGCATCCACGCGACTGTCCATGCACATGACGACGTAGAGCGTGCCCTCCATCTCGCCGAACTCCCCTGATGGGCACACGGAGCCTTGCCTGACGAAGTAGTGGCAGTAGAGCCCCTTGGACTCGATAGCGTAGACTGAGTCGGCGCACTCGGGCCTGAGGACGCCGTGCACGTGGCCACGGGCAGCGGCCCAGATGTTGTAGTCGGTGCCATTGAGGACTTGAGTCGAGCAGATGGTGAGCGTGTCCATCCAGCCTGCAGCGTGCTTGACGAAGTCGTCGGGACGGACAGGCGTGTGGCATGGACGAGCCCATAGCTCTTGACGAGTCTCATTGGTGGCCCGCCTCCGCCACAGCCTCGGACGCAATCAACAGCACATCGCCGTTTGACACGAAAAGCGGCTCACGCACGGCGCCCCGGAGGCTCACGGGCGCTGTGCAGCAGGATTCCCCCACAGAGCTTGTGGAGGAACGCCGTGGCGAGGGCGCCGTGTTCGGAAGCTGGTGAGCACGATGCCATTGTCGGAGAGCTCGACGGCGAACACGGCGTGGATGAGCTGGGCGGCGTGACTTCTTCCCCAGCGCGCGGCGCCGCTGGGCGCAGATGGAGTCGTGGGCGGACGGGCCAGCGTAGCGCGGCCGGGCGCGCTTCTTGAGGTCGGCGAGTGGTGCTGCATCGATGGCTGCGCCTGGGCGCCAAGCCGTGAAGAGCGCGGCGATTTGGCGAGCGAGGCGTGGTGGCGAGGCGCAAGGTGCCCGATGTAGAGGAGCTTGGTGGCGCTGCACGCGACGCCAGCCGATCCCGCCGACGCTGCTGATCATGTGGGATAAGCTCCCCGCTTCTTCTCGCAACTCCGGCTGGCGCCCAGCAAGCTGCCCCAACACCGCCTCTCCGCGCACGCTGGGCAGCACGGGTTCGCCGGTGGCGGAGATGAATTGCGCGAGGATGGATGGGAGTCGAGGGACGACGAAGGGACTCTTCCCGATGCGGATGACGGTGGCCCGCGCGTGACCTCCAGATAGAGGCGGCCAAGGCGACGCAGGGAATCCGCCATGGTCGACTTCCATGTCGAGGCGCGTAGGAGCTCGCCGCGACGGCGGAGTCGAGGGCCCCATCTCGGCGGCGGCGCGGCGCCGCGAGGACGCCATGTCGGCGAGGCCGCTGACGGGAGGGAGACGCCGCGTCGGCGCTGCCAAGGAATCCAGCCATGCACGGCGGTCGTGGTGGGCGCGGAGGACGCCGCTGCTCGGGCGAGGCCCACGTGGACGGGAGGGAGATGCTCACGGTCGGCGCGGGCGACCCGCGCGGATCTCGCCTCGGGAGCTTTCGTGTCTTGCGCCCGAACGCCTCTTTGACGCAGCAGGCGCTTCGGGCGGGACGATGGCGGCGCCGCTTTCCACTCAGGTGCGCGACGACGTAACCCGGAGCATCTCTCCGCCTCGCTGCGCTGAACCGCCGCTTCCTCGACGGCTCACGCGACAGCGCCGCTGAAGCCGCCGCTGCCATCCACCTCCACCACCTCCTCGCGCCCGAGATCCGGAGCGGGAACTCCCGGGGCTCCATCTCCTCGGAAGCCGTGGTGGTGAGGCGATCTCGCCCGTGGGCGGAAGGTACTTGTGCCGGCGGAGTCCCGGAGACGGATCGAGGTGGGCGCGACCGGGAAGACCGCTGCCTTGCCCTCGTCCGAATCCTTCTCCCGACGGCGTGTCGCCCTCCGGTGTGGATGGGCGGCGTGAACAGCCCACCCCAAGAGCCCGGCAACCACCATGATGCGACGACGGGAGATGCTCCTCCTCCGGCCGTCGCGCCTACCGGGAGGGAGACCGGGTCAACAGCCCTCCTGCTTGTCGGCCACCACGACGTTCATCGACTGCGCCGCAGGGGTCCGCTTCGGGATGGCGACGCTGACTCGATGGCAGCAGCGGCGCTGCTCCCCGAGCATCCCACTGCCTCGCCTCGACCGCCGAACCCTCGGCAGAGGATCCGCAAAAGCGAAGCTCGAGGTATCGATCCATGGCGAGGATCGACGAAAGGAGTCGATACCACGGCAAGAACCCACCAAACTGCGCTACCGAATCTCACCGCAATTCCTCTAGAACCGGGTACAAGGGGAGAGAAGGAGAGAGAGAGGAGAGAAGATGAACAAGAATACAAGTAAAGGGGATAAAGGTAATTGTGATATTTGATTGATGATCCGCCTTTTAGACCTCTTTGCTTGGTTGCTTGGCTTAAGTAGCCGGGTCGCCTTTGCACAGCCCGATAGGTGGCCCACCGGGCGGGTGGTATCTGACACACATGGTATTGCATCCTTTTGCTTTGTCTTTGTGACGCGACAAGGCAATGCATCCCTTTGGAGGCGAAGCCTTTCCCCAGACGGCAGACGCTTGCGACGCAATAGAGAGGGAGAGGGAAAACCCTCAAAGCCGGCCATTGCCGGTTTCAGGCTCATATTTCAGCTCGGACGGATGGAAAGGAATATATCCCCCTCTCCTTTTTCCTGTGACGAAACGGGTTGCGCGTCGTTCGCCCCCATCGTACGTCGATCACTTTTGTTCTTGGCGCTGCAGCACGCTGCGGCGCGTATATATGCTCGCTCATCACGGCCATGGCCATCATCCCCCGTACGCGTCGCAGACAAGAGGCAGCAGGGCTCGTGCAGTCGTGCTGCTGGCTAGCTAGTTCCATTCCGCGGCACACCTCACATTGGTTCTCATAATTCATCTGATTCTGAGTAAGGCAAGGAAACTTTGATCATGTCGATTATGTTATTTTGTTCCCACTATTATGCATACTGGGCTTAATAAAACTAGCAGTTGAAATGCTTGATGTTTAGTTGTTCCTATCAAGTGTTTTTAAATTCTCTTTGTTGTTGAATGCCTAGTCCATTTCAATCTGGACAAAACCATTTTGTTGATTAGTGATTACATTAATGTATATACTTGGTAGCAGAGAGGACAGTATATTTGGCGGATACTGCTGTGACGGTTTTCGCTACCACAAAAAGATTATAAAGTTTGGCGGATATGTAGTATGGGTTTGCCACTTACCAATCATGCACGTCAGCAATTATTACAGAACGAAGCAGGAAACTGGAGTTGGTTCAGTTGATGGAGGGTGTGGATGATGTCCAGACTAGTTAGGTTGAAGTCCTCGTCAAAAAAGTATTTGGGCAATTGGACGACGATCATATCGGTCATGGGCATATTTTTAGCACCGGCTGATTGATCGATCGATCGGAACAAACTACAAGAGCAAATAAATAAAATAAAATAAAATCGCGCGCGAGTAGGGACTCATCATGCATCATTGATGTATGCGATCCACTATGAGTTATACGGACACGCACTGGCTGTCTGGCAATTTATTTCTTGCGTGTGGGCTGGAGTCGACGACGGTAGCCGTGCACCCGCCGTGCACCCTGCATCAGGCATGGCAGCTTGTGACGCCCCTGGGCCTTTTCAAGCTGAAACCGGCAATGGCATTCCTCCCTCCCGCTCCTCCCCTCCGTCGTCTATGGCGTCCAACCACAATGATGGACTGGCTACTGCCCAGTGGCCATGTGCATGTGCGTGCATCGCCGGCCTTGCAGCAGAAATCGCATGGCGCCGATCGAGATAGTGACACAATTAAGCAAGAGAAAGACTTGCGGGCGCAGGCGGCGGGGACCTCTCGACTGAAAGCGGCAAGGCCTTCTCCCTCTATCTATCACTTCTGGGGAGGGAAAGTTTGTTACAGTAATGTACAGTTAACAAAAGTAAACCACCACGACTGAGTGAGTGAGTGCCTTGGTGCCATTTTCGAGATGGTGCCGTTTTCACTAAGCAGGAGTAGAAAAGTTTATTACAGTACTACAGTTACAGTAATCTTTTGATGACCAATTAACCGACAGCCGATCGACACCACTTTGCACACTGTTGTTGTGGTCGAGCAAGATTGCAGCTGCGTATGTACGTGCTCGTCTGCTCCTCGATCTCGGCCGTCGCCATCGACGGAAATGGGGAGGATGTGGTTTCCTCCATTTCCATCAAGATCCACGGAAAGTCAGAAATACATCATAGAGTTTTAAGAGAGTTCAGAAAGCAAAAAGACACTTCAGAATGTCAACGTAAGGGGGGATAACATCAACCCCGATAGTACCCACACAAAATACCCACCAGAACATCCAAAACCCACATCTAGGTAGCATAAAGCATGACACAGGAACTGAAGACATAATCTAGGTAGCATAGATCACCATCGCCCCCTGCATCTGTCAGTAGGTTGTGCTGAGATGGAAGCAAGACACATATATATATATATAGCTAGGTCTGATCAGTAATAACTGACGAAATCATATCGCTACCAACCAATTATTGATCAGGGCAGGCGATGCATCGCTCCTCTCCTCCTCGATCGATCTCGGCCGTCGCCGTCAAGCTTAGACGTACGGCCGATCGATCAATCCTCCATCCGAGCAACCTGCGGCAGGCATGGACGTGCGAGCGTTCTCGCTCTGGACGTAGCAGATGACGGCGCCGATGGCGACCGCCGGGAACAGAACGACGTACACGAACCAGAAGAAGTTGAAGACGAGCGCGCCGTCGCATGCGACGAGAAGCCAGGAGCATGTCGCTGGCGGCCGGGAGGTTGTAGGCGGTGAGGATCACCATGAAGGCGCCATAGACGGCGAGCCCCCACAACGCCGGCCCAGACACCGCTATGATGGCCGCGAGCATCTGCATGTAGACGCCCAGAAGCAGACGGTCCGGCACCTTAGCAACGTCCGGCACGCAGGCCTTCGTCCCCTGCATGCAGTTTGCCGCTCGCAAACATCAGTTACATACTACACAGTACACACACCGCCCTTGGATTGATCATCCATGATTGATCGATACACATATATATACAAGAAAGAAAGAAAGAAAGAAAGAAAGAAAGAAAAGAAAGAAAGAAAGAGAGAGAGAAAGAAAGATGAAGGAATTTGACAATAATGAAGCGAACGGCGTACCGAGGGGTGGATCATGGAGAATAAGGCGACCCCGGCCTCGGCGCCCCCTGGAGGAACAGGGCCACGGCCAACAGCCACACCAGACGCGCGTTGAGACGGCGGATCCACGCCGGCGGTGCCTCCGCCGCCGCGACGGGCGCCACCAGTGCACCAGCTGCCCTGCTGCCGGTGGGGCAGCCCCACGGGCACCATCGTCACAGCTAACTAGGTGCTGGCGGCCGGGCCTGAGTCGCAGCAAAGTAAGAATTGGATGTGGAGAGGCGGAATAGCTAGGATGAGATGGAAATCACACCTACCTTGAGCGAGCTCCAACACTGTCCAAACTCAAAACTGACTACTGATCGATATACCGTGTGCCGGCCGTGGAACTAGCAGTGCCTCTCTTGATGTGTCTCTACCAGACTGAAACACGGGATGCCCGAGCGAATTGAAGCGAGCATATATATGCGCCGTGCGCGTGGCCGTGGCCGTGCCGAGCGACGCGCCGCAGCGTGGTAAATTCTAGGTACGCGCCAACTGCAAGTGCTGCCAAACCAAAACGTATACGTACGATGATGGGAACGCGAGAAGAAGCTGCGTGGAAATTGCATCGTGTAGCTAGGTAGGTCTAGCGCGCGCGGGCGATCGAGGGGGTCACGAGAAAATGGAGAACACCGATCGGGGAATGCATCAATGCAAGCCGCAGGCAGCGGCGGGGCCGGGGACCCTCGGCGTTTCCAAGCTGAAACCGGCAATGGCTTTCATTATTCCCTCCTCCCTCCATCTATCTAATGCCTAGTGAGAGCTGGCTGTGATTTTTGCGTAATAACCGGTGCAAAGTTATCGGCAAGAACGGCGTCACAACAACAAGTTTATTCAAGGGAGCTCCATCTATCTGATCGACTTGGGTACTAAAACAGGCCCATATGGTTTTCCCACTGGGTTTTTCAAGCACTTCTGGGGCAGGTTAAGGGAGACATCCTGGAAATGTTAAACCAACTCTATAGGGGCAGCTGAATCTTTCCATACTAAACTATGGTATTATTGTTTTAATCCCTATAAAATCAAGGGGCAAACCAAATTAAGCAATTTAGACCCTTTTACCTGCTCAATGTTATTGACAAAATTATCACCAAAGTGTTGACTATTAGGTTAAACAAAGTCATTAGCAAAATCATAAACCCAGCCCAGACAGCCTTTATACCTGGCAGACTGATCCTAGATGGCGTGCTGGTAATCCATGAAACTTTACATGAGCTGAGATCCAAGAAGAAGAATGGGGTGATTTTGAAACTAGATTTTGAGAAGGCCTACGATTATAAGATCAAATTGAGCCTTTTGTAGGTAGTCTTAAAGAAAAAGGAATTTGACAACAAGTGGTGCAAGGGCAATGCCGCAGTACACCTTTTACCTACTACAAGGTAATATCTCAAAAATGATCTGACCATTGTTTTTTTTTTTTTACAATTTAATGAATTATGAAATAAATAATAAATATAAGAAAACAAAACGAAGTACCGCATGCACCCTATTCACGGCAGGAAATCCGGCATGCCGGCCCTTTCTACGAGGTGTGCACGGCCCTTCCAACCAGGTGCACCGGGATCCCGGGAGACGAGCACCGATTCAACGAATCATGGAGAGCGCGGGTTGAACCAAAATCATTTGATATTTCAAATTGTTGTTTGAATTTGTCATTTTTAATTAAATTTAGAAATGTTCACGACAAAAGATGAGTAAAATAATAGTAGTAAGACCACAATACCTTTTGATTGACCATAATATTAGAAAATTTTAGGAAAAACATCACATTTGGAGTTAGTATGAGTGAGAAATGGTAGTTACAAATTTTAGCTACAAATAAAAAAGAAAAGAAATAAGTGTTCTTCAACAATTTGAAATTACATTCTAAACATGATTTTTTTCTTTGAGCTGGCCACCCGTACACCTAACCACACACGTTAACATGCAAGGTACATGTTTTTTAGCATCTACACACGTGCATGACACCGCGTAATTAAGTCACGCACAAAATTAAGTCACGTAAATGCTCAACCACACGTAGGACCACTAGACATGCTAATCAAGTCACGTACAAAATTATAAGGCAATGAGAATATATCAAGTATAAAAATAAAAAATAAAAAAT
Organism: Hyparrhenia diplandra; assembly: GCA_015847255.1. Taxonomy (NCBI): domain Eukaryota; kingdom Viridiplantae; phylum Streptophyta; class Magnoliopsida; order Poales; family Poaceae; genus Hyparrhenia; species Hyparrhenia diplandra. The sequence goes on along the minus strand of JADLZK010004335.1, from coordinate 58,635 downwards.
AAAAATATTTACACAATGATTTACAGATTGCGCAATGAGAATATTTTATATATCAAGTATAAAATAAAAAATAAAAAATATTTACAACATGATTTACAGATATGCACCAACAAAATCTATAAAAAGATATTTTATATTTAAAACATTCCTTATTTACGCTTATTTTGTAAAACATAAATTAAATAAATAATATTACCTTCCTCGTGAGTAATAGATGATCGTGGGCGTTGATCGTAAAAAATGGATGGTCCACGCTATTTGGGAGCCGTAATAATTGCCTATGTGGGAATCTTGTGGAACGGGGCTGACACACCTGCAATACGCTGATGACACTGTGCTTTTTCTCCAGCATAACATGGAAGATATTGCTCACATGAAGTTTTTGCTCTTCTGCTTCAAAGAATTATCTGGAATGAAAATAAACTACCATAAGAGTGAAGTCTTCACAGTGGGCTTAACTAGGGAGGAGAGCCAACAAGTTGCTAATGCCTTCAACTGCAATCTGGGGGAATTTCCAATGAAAAATCAACTCATGATGCATCATTGATGTATGCGATCCAGTATGAACGACTTATATGTTATACGGACACGCATGCACTGGCTGTCTGGCTATTTATTTCTTTGCGTGGGCTGGAGACGTCGACGACGGTAGTAGTCGTGCACCCTGCATCAGGCGAGCATGGCAGCTTGTGACGCCTTGGGCCTTTTTGAAGCTGAAACCGGCAGAGGCGTTCCCTCCTCCCTCCGTCGTCTATCGTGTCCAACCACAATGATCGACTGGCTACTGCCTAGTGGTCTTGTGCATGTGCGCATCGCCGGCCTTGCAGCAGAAATCGCATGGCGCCGATCGAGATAGTGACACAATTAAGCAAGAGAAAGACTTGGCGGGCGCAGGCGGCGGCGGGGACCTCCGGCTGAAAAGCGGCAAGGCCTTCTCCCCTCTATCTATCACTTCTGGGGAGGGAAAGTTTGTTACAGTAATGTACAGCTACAAAAGTAAACCACCACCACACAGTCAGTTTGGATTGGACACTGGAGACGGAGAGGGACTTGGTTGTTCGATCTGAGACTGAGTTCTGACCGACGACGACCATGCGCGCCGGCGACCGACCTGCGCACCGCGTCGGAGTATCTGCTTCTGGCCGCCTCGGCGCAGATGCTCGGGGCCACCATGGGCCTGCGCGTGGTCGTGGCGGCGTGGCCGTTCGCCGCCGTGGGCTACCACCTGCTTGGAGTGCTCACTGCTACCGCGCCATCGGCGTCCTCTTCATGCTCGTCGCCCGCCACGGCAGCACTGCCCACGGCGCGCTTCCGCCTTCCACTTCTGGATCTTCTACGCCATGCTGTGCGCGGCGCTGCTTGTCGTCGGCTGCGTCGTCTCCAGGCGCTGAGCGAGCGAGATCACAACGAGCTGTGTGCTGCCATGGATTTTGGTACTAGTAGTGCATAGATCGCATGCATCGCTTTCATCCAAGCTGTGTGCTGGCCTGGAGTATACTAGTCGTCTCTGTCTGTCGCCTATATATGATCTACTACGGCAATTACCGGACTACCCAGCCTAGGCCTAGCAAGTTTATGGATTAGTAGCTAGTATTATGGATGTCTAGCTTGGAACATTAATGTTGTTTGGAACTTTGGTTTGCTGTGGGCGTCGTTAATGACTGATTTTCATCTATTTTCTAGCTACTTATTGCTGAACAAACACGTGCATCACATTTCTTTTTCTTGATAGGTAAAAAAGTTTTGCACATCTTTTTTTTTAACAAGAATGAAATTTATTTACAACGCCTTAGCGAACGCTGGGAGGTTAGGATTTCACATTTTCAGCTTTTGGCTACCTACAGCCTAGTAGATGTGCAAAAAAAAAAAAAAAAAGGAAAACCCTTTGCCGAAGCTTGGATGATGGCGCCGCAAAAGGCCGACAGTTGTAACTGACATTAACGACCACTTTCTTTGCGAGGGCTGCATCCGACTCTCGGGAAGGCTTTGCGAAGCGCCTTTGTGGCGTGGCGCCAGCAAAGAGACTGCGGCCGTGAAAAGTTCCTAGGAAGTTCTTTGGCAAAGCCTTTTGCCGAGAGCAAAGATGTCTTTGCCGAGTGCCCGTGGCGCTCGGTAAAGAACCAGTTTCCTGTAGTAATGCTTACTTATGGTAATGTTGTACCCAGGAGAACTTCATCTCACGGAATGGCTTGGCCGTTGATTTTCTTTTGTTGTCCTGTGATGATGCCTGGCTTTGGCACCTAAAAATTCCTAGCTCATGTTAAACTGTGGCTGCATCGTATACATTTGTATCTGAATGCATGTCTTGTTCATCATCTGTCGTGCAGCCAACAAATTCTTGGCACACTGCGGCATCTACGGCGTCGCGGCGCGTCGCTCGGCACGGCCACGGCTCTATATATATACGCTCGCTTCGCTCGGCCAACCCATTGCCCTGGCACTCGCAGACGATCGAGATCACGAGAGGCAGTGATGATAGGCTGCTAGCTCTAGCTAGTTCCACGGCACACACTTCCAGTGTACAAGACCTGTACTCCTGTAGTCAGTTCTGGATTGACATTGAGGGAGGGAGGGAGTTGGTTGTTGACCGATCGAGATGGACCATCCTCGTGCTGGGAGCAGCAGTGCTGGTGGAGGCACGTGTGATTTCCATGCATCTCATCTCTCCATCCGTCTGATCGGCCACCCTTTTCCCATGTCGATATATTGTTGCCTTAATTTGCCACTACCACTCGCTGCTCAGGTCAGCCAGCAGCAGGCGGCTGTGGTGGTGCCGTGGAGGCCGCCGCGCCGGCAGCGGCAGGGGCAGGGTCGGTGTGTACACGGGTGAGCACGCGCGTGAGTGTGACGTGGCCGCGAGCCGCAGCGCCGGCGTGGACCCGGCTGACCGCGCGCCCTGGCGTTGGCGGCGGCCCTGTTCCTCCTGGGATGCGCCGCGGCCGGCCTGGCCCTCTTCGCGATGATCCTCCCCGGCCGACTCCCCGCCTCCTGGTATGTGCATGCGTTCGCTAGCTTGTCAAGCTACTAGTCTGCTACTGGAGGTACACTCGTTCGACAGCTTTTGGGATGATCGAGCTAGAGAGATCACAAGATGCCATGCATCCCAGTGCGGGACTGCTTGCATGCTTGGATCGACCGGCCGTTGCACAAGAATTAACGTCACCTGTTAGCTAGTATAATATCTCCTAGTAGTACATTTGAACATTTGTTTGGAAGCAGGGGCGAAGGTACTTATATCCTAGGGGTGCAAATGCACCACCCAAAATTTATAAAAAAAGGTGTATTTTTCTAAAATTTCACCCTATACGCACCTCTGTGAGTACAAAAGATATATGACCCACGTGCCTTGCCGCAGCACCACTCCATTCTTCTCTAGCTTCGCCACTGTTTGGAAGTACGTAGTCATGTGTACATGGCTTGGTTGGGCTCTAGTTTGAGTTCTTGATGGCGAGGAAGGCAAAAAAGGAGCGATGGTGTGGTGCATGCATGCATCGCCTGATCAATAATTGGTAGCGATATGATTTCGTCATCTATATATCAAAGTTATTACTCAGACTGCCTATGTCTTCCATCAGGCTTATTACCTTAACACTCATATTGTCTTAATTCATATATATATTTATCAATTATTAGTAAAAAACCCTACCTCGACTTGGCGGGGTTTTCGGCTCGGCATTCTTCCCTGTAGGATGGCTTCTCCGAAAAGAACGTAACGCCGGGACCTTCGACCTCGCACCTTCACACCTTGCCTGCCTTATCAAGGAGGAGGGCTGGCGGTGGTGCTGGGCGAGAACAGGAGGCTGAGTGAGCTGTTAGCAGCGACTGGCGCCCTGCACCGCGTGCTCTTGATTTGTCGGTCCCGTCACACAAACTTCAACAATGTAGCACACCATGTATTGCATCCAGTTGAACATAGGCTTTCTTTCTGTTGACTAGATGGTTACTTTGTCTTTCGTTTTCAACTTTATCCTTCTTAATGAAATACACGCGAACGGCCGCAGTCTTTGAAAAATATATCTCGCTCGACATCGTATACTAAGCATCTACTCATGCGGCCTTCCTTTCGCTTGTTGTGTCGTACTGTCGTGTCGATCGTCGCCATGCGATTTCTGCTGCAAAAAGCGATGCACACGCACATGGCACCAAGGCCACTCTATATCACTAGGCATAATGCAGTCGTTGTGGTACACCCTAGCTATACACTTGGATTCGACGCCAAGTACGTAGGTATTTCCCCGGACGCGACGCGATAGATCGATGATGGATACGGGCAATCGAGGGCCCCGGCGTCTGCTGCGGTGCTGCCTCTCCCGATTGATCGGATGCTACCGTGTATCGTCGTTGCTACCTTGATCTCCTGCTGTGCCGAGATGCCTGATCACAAGCTGAAGCTGCGATGCCTGATGCATTTGCAATTTTGCATGCTGCACGCGAACGTCAACGTCTCAAGTCCCGACGACTCCACTTTTTTTTTGAGCAAAGTCCCGACGACTCCACTGCATAGTCGTGCTACTTTGGGCCGGTCAAATATTGGCTCTAACCAAATGTAGCCTGCTTTGGGCCTTGAACCAAAAGCAGCCCAACCCAGCCCAATCCTCTCCCAACCATCCGGTCTGCAGTCCGGGTCTGGGCTCTTCACCTTCCCCGTTGCTATGCGTAGCGCAGCGACGCCGCCGCCATCCAGACGAGCAGCCACAGCCTGCCTACACCGCCCCCATCATCCTTCCTACCCTGACGCCCAGCAGCACCTCGGCCTCTACCTCATCAAGGTTAGATCGTGTTCTATTTCCATGTACATTGATTGTGGTTTAGGTACAAGGATTGTAGCACTTGCTTCATCTGTGGATTTGTCTGCTGCATTGCATCGGTGTTAGGGTTTTTGCTTGTTTTTGTTTGTTTGTTATGGATTGGATCTGTGATTGATCCCTGAAATGAGCAGACCGACTTGCTTGTGCGGGAGAATTGGATATATAGATAGATGGGGCTGTAGGAGTGCTAGTCTTATTTTGTAATTAGGTGTACTTGGATGGGGATGTTCTCCAAACCAAATCCTGCATTTTTTTAAACTTTCATGTTCCTATTATAGTGTCGTGTCAGCAGCGGACGACTTGAAGCTGCCTGTCTGAATAGCTTGCTTGCATTGCAGCAGAATTAAAATATTCATCCATCTTTACTGTATGCCATGTATATGTCTGATCAGTGAGCTGCATTACTCAACCCTCAAATTCACATGAATTATTTTTTTTTCATCAGGAGAGTAAATTGAGAATGAGATTAGTGTATGTTACACGAATGAACTTTTTAAAAAACATGCAGAACAAGGTTGTGTATGTCATGCAGAACCATTCCATTACTGCACTCTTACTTTTCTTCCAGCTCCCTGTTCTCTGGTTTAAACATTTAGGCACGCAATATTATAATTTGCTAGCTATATCTGCAGTCTGCACCGTTGACACCATGCACCAACCTGTATTTTCACATATTAAGTTTGCAGAAGCAGAAGCAGGTTAAGGATTGATTTAGGAAACAATTTTAAAATGAACTTGCCTCTGTCATAAACAAAATGGAAACGGATTAACAGCTGCCTGCAGCATCCATTAATTACATGCGCATAAAGATGTGGCTTCTGGCATGTATGAATGTTAGTATTAGTCTCAAAATATTAGAACCCTCCCTATATGAATGGAGGGATATCGTGAGCAAGTGAATAATTATGAGTTTTGTTAGTGCCTGCTGCATCTGTGTTTGGTCTGGACCAGTGCTTTTCATGCTCCTATCTACTCTAGTTTTCGAATTGTCACCTCCATTTAAAATCATGTACTCTGAATATGCACTGATGGTCATTCAGACTAAATGGGATCGAAATATGTGGAACCCTAAGCTTGTCATTCTGGTATTTTAAACTGCTATGACTTATTGCGTGTATGTATATGGTGCTTGATTCACTGCTCATGTTAAATTGTCAAGTCTGTAGTTTGCTAATTCTGAACCTTGTGTAATTTCGTCTCAGGCCTGAATTTTCCACGATGGAAGAGGCACGAAAGCTTGGGGCGATCTCTTGCCAGAAATTTTTGAAGCATTCTCCCAGGATGCTGCCTTCCCTTAGTTGATGGTCGTGTTAAGAGCTAAGGGCAGTGTAATGCCATACCATGGCGTTCTAAGGCTCAAAGCTGCTTCCTTGGCTCACCCCTCCTTGACAGGACTTTCTTGAGTATTCGGATGGTAAAATTATCAGGATGCGATACCAGATAATGCTTTTGCAGTGGTTCCGTTGACAACTGGATGTTCTTTGTGCATGGTGATGGTGGTTTGCTCACTAATGAACCCTTTCTCCAAGGCCACACTGAACATTTCTGAGCTAGTCTAGCGTGGTTCAATGCAAACTCAGATATTATAGTTCTCATTTCTATAAGCTGGTTGCACCCTGCCCTTGGAATCATCACCAGGTTTCCTTGTTTAAGCTGTTAGGTGCTGGTTTAAAATTCGTATCTGCCAGCCACCAATGCGCCAATTGACTTTTTGTTTTACACCTTGAAGATATTACCTTCTTTAATGGAAAGTTGTATGGTCTTAGCGGCGATAAGCTTTCATTATTTGATATTAAATATTGTTTTGATGGTAAGCAAAGATATCATCCGTCCAATGCATTACTAGCAAGTCTACTTTTTTACACTTGAACCACCCCAACCCTTGCCCGCACGTTGCCTGCTGAAGAGATTATCTAGTTGAGTGTTGTGGTAGACTGTTGATGGTGAGACGTATGATTGGGTGTAATCCAGGCATAGAACCTTGTCCTTGGAGTCTGATCGCACTGCTGGGTTTGAGAGTCTTTGAGGCAGATTTTAGCAACAAACCTTTTCGATGGAGATGTGTGTGTCTGTGAGCTGGGTAGCCAAGCTCTGTTTGTTAGGAAGCACTGCTCCAAGTCCTTTCCTGCTGGGGAGTGCACTGGAGTTGAAGAGAACTGCATATATTTCATGCATGACTATCTTCCGGCAAACCGTGCTGCTGATCCTCTTGGTGACAGTGGTGTGTACAACATGAAAAAGTGGGATTATCAAACCCCTGTTATCAGGGGACTGCAGTTGTGCCAGAGCATCGTGGTGGTCGAAGTGGCGTCCAACTTGGATATTCCCAACTGATACTATGTAATCATCCAGCTTAGCTTTGCTGCTTTAGTACTAAGTATGCACTCTTAAACTTATGCTAATTGTTCATTTATCTGTTATTGAACCATATAAACCTAGTACTCAACAAGACTAAAGTATCGTCCATTTGCTGTAATATTCTTATGCTAGTTTTCTTTTTTACTGAGCTTACTTTTCGATAATCATGTTTACTTATGGTGGTGATGTACCAAGGAAAATTTCATTTTCTCCAGAATGGCTTGACTTGGTGATTGATTTCACTCCTGTGGTGATGCCTGGCTTTGTTGCTTTAAAATTTCCCTAGCTTCTTATTTATATACATGAGATCTGTGGCTGTATCCTGCACTTTTGTATCTAATTTCAAATCAAATGCATAAGTATCTTGCTTCATCATCTGATTCACATTTCTCTTGCAGTAGCCAGCAAATTCTTGATATTGCTTTTCTCAGATCAACCAACAATACTGGGGTGGCATTTTATCTTGATCTCATAGGATTTTACGCGCTTTCGTTTCTCTATTAGGAGTCTTCGTTTCCGTTTGTCAGAATTTGCGGAGTTCATTCTGTGCAGCCAGCCAGCTACCGTGGGCGAATTTCGTCAAATTTGTTTGTATTTTTTGCTCATGTCCGGAATTCAAAGCACTAGCTTCTCCCGGACAGACCTACGCAGAGGATTTTCGTGCTGAGATGTATATTTTGAAACCCCTCACTAGGCCGGGTTTCTTTGATGCGCTTTGAAATCCAGCGCCGCCAGCAAAAGCAAATCAATTTATCAGAAAGAGCGGGAGTGAATCAAGCCAGTTCTGTTCACGCCAAGGCGGCGCCGCTCATCTCTTCTCCACCCCCGCTTCGGGCCTTTCATATATACCCATGCGCCCATTTCATCTTATGGTCGCCCTCATGCAAAAAGCCTCTGGTTCTTTTCTAGGTCCAACATGCTGTGAGTCCGCGACGCAGGAAAGCGATCAGCAAACCCATTAAAAGTCAGAGGGCAGTCTCGCTCTCAGCTATCACGAAAAGCTCTCACTTTTCGCTCAGCGCTACTCACGCACCTCACTCTCAACTTTTCAAACCACGACTACCTCCTTCGCAGCGTAGTTTTCGTGTGGTAGACAGCGGTCGGGACGCAGCAGCCTTTTCCTTTTAAAAAAACTGGTGAATTTTAAAAATGCAGTATAGTAACCATAAAATAAAAATCCAATTTTTAGTTAAATTCTACATGGACATGAGATCTTGCACATTGAATATATAATATGATATGATTTAGTACAAAAGTTTTTTTGTAGTAGTTTTGTCTTTTTTTAATATTTGTTTGTTCAATCTTTTAACAATAGTTAAATCACAGAAAATCATAAAATAGAAAATTCCAGGATACCTACATGTATATGCCTACACAGTGAATATATAATATGATATGCTTCAAGTACAAAATTTTTATTGTTGTAGCTTAGATCTATACTTTTGTGTAATTTATTGAAATAATTCATAGCTGCAACTTATAATTATTTTTTGAACTAAAGCATACATATTATATATAATGTGTAGATCTACCATGTGGGAGTCGAACAAAACTTGAATTTTCTATTTTATGATTTTTCTGTGATTTATTATGATTTTTTCAAAGATTCAGCCAAATAAATAAAAAGAAAAGACAAAAACCTTTGTAGCAAAAACTTTATATTAAAAGTATATCATATTATATATTCACTGTGTAGATCTAATCATGTGGAGTCTAACAAAAATTAGATTTTTATTTTATAATTTTTCTGTGATTTTACTATGATTTTTCAAAGATTGAACCCGAATAGGAAAAAGGCAAACCGCTGTTATCGTAGCAATACTGCCCTCAAAACCGCTCCAGGAGGTAATTTGCATGGTTTGAAAAGTGGGAGGTGCATCTGTCCTGCCTGACGCTGACGGGAGGAAAATGCAAACTCGCGATGGACGTGAGGGAATCATACTCTTTTCCAAAGCTGCTATATGTTCGAAGTAGGACTGGGCCGGTACAGCCTCATACATACATACATGTCCTCGATCCCTTGTTCTTTTAGGAGTTACCTTTAGCAGTTCATACAACCATATATATACTATGCACATGTTTTTCTAGCAGGTGCGTGCAGCAGCTGGTGGATTGGACGGAGGCACACGTAGTAGAAGCTTAGGGTGCTAGTTGTAGTCCTGCTACTCTACGAGTAGCTAGGGAGAAAGAGCCCTCTTGCTCGATCGGTCGGCTTGGACAATGCGCCGGCCAGCCATGGTCGATCTGGTGCACGCACACGAAGGGAAACGTCGCCTCTCGCCTGTGCGCTGTCCGCACCGATAGACTCGACACGGGCAGCAGCTGGCCGGCCGGCCGGGTGACGACAATCACTCTTGGATGGCCCCGACAATATTCCTGGATCTGGCGCGTTAATACGACATGTTTTCGATCGCGCTGTACTTTTAACCGGATGAATGAATGAAATAATAAATAGACAAACTGTGGCTTTCGGCAAGTGACGCCATATGCTGTCTCGTTGATCAACTGCACTCCGCGGTCAGCGTAATGTGGTAGCCGAGGCGAAGAAGCGCTGTAGTAAATTCTGTGTGCTTACTAGTAGACTCGGGTAATCGACTCGGTGAGATAGCTTTTCAAGTTGTGAACTTATATATGCTACATGTAGATTATTTATTCCTCTTATGTCTATTAGTTGTCCGTGGATATTCCTTATAGCTAAATGTTTGTTACAATTTGGAGTGCGCGAGTTTGTAGTGACGCCAAGTTCTATAGTACCTTCCTAATTTGGGGGAAACAGGCCGGCTCCCAAGTTAAGGAAATTAAATATCTCAAAATAAAATGCTGGTAGTACAAACATCACTTGGGGAAACCCTAGCACCTCAGGGTTAGTACCAGCCCTAGCCTCAGCGCAGTGACTCACCTGTCTAAGCGTGATGAGTAGCTCCCATCAATCCGGGCTTGTTGAGCGACTTGCAGCCTCTGCTCTTATAAGCCGCGATGCCATAGTTTAAACGCAGTGCGTTGGGCTCATACCGAGATAGATGCTAACAAAACCATAATGATCGCAAGAGCATTCTCAATTTTCCAAGATCTCCTACTAAAACTTCGCTTTACAGTTGCAAAGAAATAGTAAAGCGCCGGCCATTGACCCCACCCATTCAACACAAACACTATATGTGTTCCGCATATTTTCCTTTGCTGTATGTGTGTAGTCATTATCAACGTAACAAAGCAACATGTCTTAAAAACACTATTACTATTCATCAACATGGTATTTTATATATAGAAATCGGCTTCACAACTCTCATGGTCTCACTTCAACTAAACTGTGTATGCAGATTGCAGAGCATTCAATTAATATTGGTAGATCGTTCATGCTATATTCAACTACACACCTCAAAAGCTCCACCTCACAGTGTGAGTCCGCGACCACCAAGTCTGATCCTTTATTTAAAAGGCTGCCATATATTGTCAAGTGCATCGCTCTTCACCACTCATCACCGGCTGGTGACCACGCGACCTACCTCGATCCCATTCTTCACCTCGCTGAGCCACCCATCACCGCCACAACGCCAGTAATACGCCACCACCTCGTCCTCTCCACGGCGACCATGGCTGACTCGGAGCTCTTCCGGCCTTCCTGGCCATCGATCGTCGGCTACCCGCGTTCGCGTCAACCTCCACCGCATCACGCGCAGAGCCGGGGCCGGCGGCGCAGGAGATATGATAGCACCCCACCCAACCACATGGCGCGACCGGTTTCGTGCGTCTCTCGGCAAAGCGAAAACACGGCCGCTCTCGCAATAATCACATGACTAGAATGGCTGTTTCTGATCGATCGGATGCCGCGACGGACGAGGCGGCTGGACACCAGCTGGCAACTGGCCGTGGCATGCAGCGCCCATCAATTAACCGGCTAAGCCTTGGATCGAATGAGAGATGGACCCGGCGACGGGGCAGGATAGCATCGCGGCCTTAGCCATCCTGCTGTGGTCCGCTTTCCCAGAGGAGCATCGCAAACTCGGGCTACGAAGCGGGCCAGCGGAGCCTCCTGCTGTGCATGCCGGCCTGGTTTCCGCATTCTGCGTCGTCGTCCAAAGGCAGAAAAACACGGCGACGACTCTCGAGGTCAGGTCACGAGACGTACGTACGCGCGGCAGGTGTGGGACGATGACGCGTGCTCGCTCGCTCGCTCGCTATCAGCGACTCACATGCCGCGATAATATTGCTGGTCTGGCCGGTGTTGTATAAACGGTGCGCATGCTACCAAGTATATATATATGTGTATGCATGAGAAATGATGTGAGATAGAGTAGATGTCCTGCAGTCCTGCACCAGCTGCTACCGGCCTGCTGTGTAATTCGGAGACTAATACACAGGGCAATTGCTACTTCTGGATAAAATACATGTAGCGTATTATGTTTACAACTTTTCTGATCCAGTAACAATACTTTGGATTGTAAATTTGTGTGTGTGCTCGTCAGCCAACATTCGGACATCATCACAATCTCGTAACGTGTCATGCGCCGGCTTGGGCTGCGGGGCTGCCACGGTCACACTCGCATCGTTTTACCCATGAGAGAGAGAGAAGAAATTGCATGTTCCGATGATCCCCGTAGTATAGATTGGCATGCGGCTCCGCCAAAGGAAAGGGAGCACCACCTTTACGTTTTCTACTCTCCCCTCGCGCGGATTCCGACAACATTTCCTTTTCGCGATCAATTTTATTGAATTAGTTTAATGTAAAATATTCCTAAAAATCAGGGGCTCAGATTTATTTGAGATATTACCTCTTAACAAGTAAAGTGTACCATATAGCATTGCCCAATACACAGACCATATACCACACCATCTTGAAGACGAGTGTTGGTTTTGCCACGTCTGTACGTACCTAGATCGATAACGTGTGCAAGAGGTGTTAGGAGGCTAGAATTTTCTCCCTCTGGTTGATATGATCAAATTCTATGCAGTCCATAACGTCGCAGTTGCAAAAGCAAAAAGCAACACCTTTCGTCACTCCGATCCTCGATCTCCCAGCGTGCAAAGTCAATCAAAGGACCAACGCTCTTTTCTTTCTTCAACTTCAATTGGCAGCACTCTCTGCATGCATGTGAATATGTGTACGTGATGATGGATTTGCTGTTGGATCGATTTGATATGCATGCATGATTAATTTCTCCTCCTATGCAACGGAAAAAAGTTTGCATTGCAGATTCTTGGTTTCCGCCGGGAAGAAACGTACGAGATAGTGACATACAGGCCTATTGAGATAATGTGTGGGTTGGCTGGCCTCCTATCCAAATTTTTGGCAAAGATGGATGAGCACAGAGTCTATGTATATTATTGCACTTCACATGCACACGCACGCATGCTACTATGCAATTGCTTGGTGGGTTAGTAATAAATTAAGGTGCATAGTATGTATAAACTATAGTAGTCAGTAATAAATTTTAGCTACTCAGTCCAGTCCAGTGTTATAAATTCTTCGATGAAACTAAACTATCGATTTATTGATTACTAGCTAACAGTAATACAAAGCGTACGTGGCTAGGGAAAGTGATGGATCACAGTATCACATGGCGTTCGTCGCACCGATCGACGACACGCGTGTGCAAAAGTGCTTTTGAAGCAGACGGTGGTAGGTGCGTACGTACGCGGCTGCGGCCAGCCACATCTGATCGAGGTCTGACCTCCTTCATTTCCCTTTATAAACGCTACACACCCCCTCCGATCAGAACCCCTCGCTCGCTCCCACTGCACTCTCATCGATCACGCCTCCTGCAGCATCATCTACACTACCTAGCTCCTCGATCATCAGGTCGGTCATCGTCCATTCCATTCTAGCCGCACGCTTTAATTTGCTTGCTCTCCATCACCTCCGATCGAGATATATGTTCGACCGTCCTCTTTTAATTGATTTGCAGGTGAACAACAAGCAACCAGCCGGGTGTCCATGGCCGACAACAACCAGCAGCAGCAGCCTGCAGAAGCTGCTAAGCTGCGGCTGCCGGTGTCCAACAAGACGGTGTGCCAGTGGGTCTTCTTCAACGCCTTGATCTTCGGCGTCGCCTGCATTTACTTGCTGACCGACGCAGCGACCACGGACCACCACCGCGTCCTGCCTCTACGGGGAGCTGGGGTGTAGCATTGTCGCGGTGCTGGCAGCGCCGCTGCACTTGCTGCTGCTGCTGCCGCCATAATGTCCACCACCAGAACTGCCAAGTCGCCGCCGCCGCCGTCGGCGTGTCCTGGCCTGCGGCTCCTGGCGGCTGGCGGCGGCCATCCACTGCATGGAGATCGCCCTCCGACCGCATCTTCTTCGCCGCTGCACACCCTGAGTAATAAGCACAACTTCGCCTACGTTGTGTTCATCTCCGCCCGCCTCCGTGGACCTGGGTGCTCGCCGGCGTCCTTCTCTGCTGCTCTCCTCGCCGCCGTCTGGAGCTGGAGGGCGAGCAGGGCGACGACGACGATCAGATATACCGGCCGTCCGGCCTTGCATGCTTTGATTGGGATCTGCAGAGGCAAGCAAGCTATTACAACTAGCTAGTAGTGGTAGATCCTATACACGATCCTCAACAAGTGCAAGACGAACTGTCAGCCTCAAGCTCCTGAATTTTCGTTTTTTTATTGTCGAATTGTCATCCTCAACCCATGACTGAAAGCTTTGAGTTTCCGCCTTTTGGAATCGTGTATAGAAGTTGAGTGCTTGAATAAAACTTTTTCAATTTCAATCGATGAAGAACCAATATACCTCGAATGACAATAAAACGTAAAGTAAGATATAAACAAGTGGACAAAAAGAAAGAAAAGATTATTTATGCATTGCTTAAGGACAGGGAAAGATGAAGGGAGATTAAAAAATGTTTATTTAATTTTTTTAGAATTACACATAGTTCAGAAAACTATTAATCAGCTATATAACAATATACTAAGAAACCACAGGTTTTGGTATGTTTTCTTGGACATTGGCATACGAATGTAACTCACCACCTTTTTGAGATTCGAATCACCAGAGAGTTGGAATTTAGGAGAAAACCACATAGGGCAAAAGACAAAAGTATTTTTCAGCTACCATGTAACTCACATATGAGAATTACACAGTACAACGCAGACGCTCACAATACGCACGCACACTCACCCCTATGAACACACGCACGCAAAACCCTACCCCCTATGAGCACCTCCTGAGGACCGGCCGGCAGATCGGAGATTCTCGAAGTCACCATAGGCGCTTCGTCAGTCGACGGGAACGTCGCTACCACTTAATGCATAACGCCTGAAATCCTGGGAAAAATCCCAGGAAAAGGTGCGAGCACCAGGATTTGAACCCTGGTGGGTAGCGCCCCACTCGAACTCGTGCCCTACCATTGTTTACAAAAACCCGCATGTAACTCCACATATATCAAAAATGATGGAAATAGGAATCCTATATATTTATATGATTTAGAACCACTATGATTGGACCTACCACATCTTTTGGGCTTTTGAGGATTCATGATTGCTTATCCGGATAAACCAGATAATTCCAATTTGGAGAAATCGCACAGGGCAATAATTAATAAATATTTTTTTCTCTACCTTGCAAACTCACATATATCAATTGAACTACTCATTTTTTTGTGTCTATGAATAATGCTGCTACTTGTTCAAAGTGATTAGAATTCTTGAGTGCTGGGGACAGGATCGGAGGGAGTACACGACACATCGCCTCATCAGCCCCGGCCTATATATCTTTATCTTCATCACCATGCACCTTACATTTCCTTTCCTGCATTTGCACCTGTTTTTGAAGAGGTGGACTGGGCATGGGATAGCACGCTTCACGCGTTTCGTATTCAGTGTAATTTTGCCTCCCACAACGCGAAGGAGACCATGACGCGTCTAAAGCTCGCTAGATATCACATGGCGATGGCAACCCCTGGTGTTGTTGGCGCGTCCCGGAAAATACGAGGCCCAGTTCAAGCAATAGAGTGGAGGCCCAATATACAGTAAAAACAAGAAATTAATGGCATCATTATTGGGAGAAGAAACTTTTGTGTTTCTAACAGTAAATCTCTCCATAGCTCCTTTTCTCGAAGCTAATTCCTCAACTCTTTGTTTTTCATACGCTTTTGATGATATCCTTACCGCTGTTTTTCCTTAATCCGATTTAAAGCAAGACATGACTTACTCGTGGTTCAAACAATTACCCTGAATCAATTTCGTGTATAAAGATAGGTTTGATAACGCATGAATCATTAACTAAATAAAAGGGGTTAGAAATGGAATTTACCTGATATTGACGATCTCCTTCTCAACCTGACTGCATAGCGGCTTGATCTCTCAGGGCGGCGAGGGCGAAGCCGCGGCCGCAGGCCGGAACCAGCGATGAACTGGACGAAGTCGAAGGGCAGGGGCTACCGAAGGGTTATGTGAAATTGGTGCGCATACGCTTTCCTGAAGCAAGGTCATCCATCGGACTCTAACAGGCCAAGTTTGGGGCCAACTTATGCTGATTTCTAATTAAAAAAGCCTAAAACTATTATATATACTTAATACACTTTGTAAATCTTGGGGCCCTTGGTTTTTGGGGGCCCCTGTTCGTCGCTTCACCGCACGGGCCCAGGGGACGCCCGGTGTTGTATAAACGCGTTTGTTCATGGATCGAGTAGATGTCCGGTAGGTGTAGGATGCCTCAACATCATTGTGACTAAAATTCTGGGGTTTTGAGTGAATATGTATTGCAGCACGTACATATGTGCTCAACACGCGCTATTTGTACCCTCTAAATATAGCTTCGAGATTCGTGCTGCAGCACTTCTACCTCCAAAATGTTTAGCACACTCTCTCCAAATGCACACATCTCGATATAACTTGAACGATAAGGATAGTATGTGTATTTACAGAGGCTACCAGGAGACCGACCCTGCACGTGTAATTTGGTTATTAGAACAGACTATTGTTTTTTCAATACTCAAAAGATTTCCTGTGCAAGCATTGTATTAAGAAGAAGAGTTCGGACCGACATACAAACACACATTACCCTGTAACGAGTACCGGCGAGTGTCAACCACAAATCGTAAATAGCGGACCATCAGAGTTTCTCGGCCGATTTACACAAAGAAACAACCAACACGGATGCAAACGACACTGCCCAGGAGACCATCATAAAAGCTTATGGTAAAAACTTTATGCACACGGTTACAAAGCAAAGCTGATTACACCTTGTCCTCCTCACAAACCATGGGAATCCAAGCTTACAGCTAGTTTTTCCTCTCTTTTACCCCTTTCACCACATAGCTTAGTCTAAGAAGCTAGCCCATTGCTCTAAGAGGAAAGACACACATGCACACATGGCTGGTGGCAATGTGGCATTGCCCAATCCTGGATATTCAGGGCATCTGCTAGCTACTAGCTAGCTGTGTGGTGGTGAGAGGAGTGCGTACGTGGAGAGGCTGCTACTCTGCTTGGGGTTTTTGGACTACGTACTAAGGATCGGAGTGCGTCCTTCACCTTGCCCTCCCCTCCTCGCTACCGCATTTACCCAAAAATGCATATGCTATCGTGTCACGCGGTAGTCGAAGGTCTCCCTAGCTACCACTGGGGTATTGCTTTCCAGCTGCGCCTTCCAGTTTCAGCTAGGATCGGAATGATTGATCAGAGTCGTGGGGTATTGTGTTCTCCCTGAGCCTGCACCAGCATCACCTTCCACGAAGCTTCCCACACGTACGTACACTTGGCAGTGGCACACTACAGCGATGCGGCGCGTCGCTCGGCACGGCCACACGGCTCTATATATATATATAGAGCTGATCGTCATTCGGCCATGGTCCCAGATAGTTACACGGCACACTTCCGTGTGTACAAGGACAACCGAGATCGATGGACCATCCTGAGTTACGTACACGTCCATCCGTCTGATCGTCCACGACAAACAGTTGTATCCACCCCATGTCCATTGTTGCTTTAATATGCCACAACAACTATCAGGTCAGCCGGCTGGCATGGTGGTGCCCGTGGAGGCACTTTCTGCCGGCGGCAGCAGCACCACCAGGAGCGGCAGCAGCGGCGGCGGCGCACGGGATCGTGGCCGCTTGGCCGCCGGACACGGCAGCGGAGCGCGGGATCGTGGCGTGGGCGGCATTAGCTGGCGCAGGTGGAGCGCGCGTTGTGGCGTGGGCGGCTGCCTTGTTGCTCATGGGGAGCCACCGCCGCAGGGGCTCGCGTTGTTCGCGATGACCCTGCCCGCTTCCGACTCACAGCTGGTACGTGCTGATACGGCTACACTCGTTCAATTCATTCACAAACCTCTGGATTCAGTCCATTCCAAAGCAGCACGACGACGGTTTCTGCCATGCCGATCGAGGGAGGGGGCGGCGTGACGGGCCGACGCGAGAGAGCTTGGGGTCTGCGGCCGAGCGTGCGTACAATCGAGCGGCCGGCATAGAGGGCGCGGCGAGCTCTCGGCCAGCGCCGGCCGCGAGTGTGTGCAAGACCATATGTTTGTCATAGTATTTGCTGCGATTAATATTGTTATTGAATTTATGTTGCTGGGGGGACGAATTGGCCTGCAAGTGGACCCCGCTGACATGGTGGCGCTGCGCACGGCGTCGCAGATTCTCCTTCCTGGTCGCCTCCGTGCAGGGTGATCTTGGCCACGCTGGCCATCCTCATGCCGGCGCCGCCCGTCACCGTCTTGGCCTACATCATCGGATGGTTCACGGTGAAATCCATTCACCGACGTCCTCTGGATGGTGGTCGCCTGCCACGACCAAACTGTCCACGACAACATCTTCGCCGGCTACTGGTTCGTCCGCTTCCTGCTCTTCTTGGCGCTTGCCGTGGGGACCCTCGTCTCCCTGCTGATCGATCCAGTGAGATCATTCATCATCCTGGGCTGCTGGATGGAGTGCTGATCAGATCGTCCACTGTCTCTCACTATATATCTAGCGTGTGTCAATTGTTGGCCTACCTAGCGCTAGCCTACCCTTTCTTCAAAGTTTATATGGATTATTATGTATGGTTTCTCATGAGTCCTGATGTTATGATTTATAGACATATTTGGTACTGCTTGGGGTTTAAATTTGCTGTAGTTGAAAAATACAAATCATTGCTTACACGTCTTGCCATGTGCAATATCTCAATCAGCAACTACAATGTGCAATCCTAGTTGTATTTACTTCTTCAAGGTTATGCCAGGGATCGAGAGACATATACAGCTCTCTCACACACTGTTGATCGATCGGAATACTTTCTTCAGATTAGGCACTGAATGTAGCGCCACTCGCTGTAGAATGAATGAAAGGCATTGCCGGTTTGAGCTTGAAAACGCCGAGGGTAAAAGCGTCCCCGCCGCCTACATTGCATTGTTTGCCTTCCCGGATCGCGTCGTTGCTGGCTATAGTACCTTACCTGAATCCCCTGCTGTGCCGAGTCGCGTGGATACTCTCCCCAGTCCTGATGTCTCGCCTGCGTCCGCGCGCGACACGACGCACTTTGTGTTCTGTGTGAATTTACAGGTCTACGACACAGTACACACAGGAACACACACACACACACACCTCTAGATCCATGGATGAAGAGCTGTTGCGTTGGGGAACGCTAGCTGTTGCGTGGGAACGCACTTGCCTTTGCCTTGTCTTTGTTGCGTTGCTAGGCCAGCTTTTTTTTGAATGAAGAGCTGGACCGGCAACGGGGCAGGGGATAGCACCGGCCTTAGCTAGTTTTGCCTCCGTTTCCCAGAGGCATCGCAATCACGGGCCAGCTGGGCCTCCTGCTGCATGCCGACCGGTTTCTGCATTCTGCGTCGTCGTCCAAGGCAAAAGAAAACACGGCGACGCGACTTCACTCGAGGTCACGAGACGGGCGTACGAGCGGTGTGGACGATGACGCGTCTGCTCACGATCGCTATCAGCGATCACATGGCGATAATATGGCTGTCTGGCCGGTGTTGTATAAATGCATGCTACTATATATGTGTATGCATCAACTTGTTTGCAATGTAGCCTCTTATGAAGGATCCAGTAGTTGAAGTAGGTTTCTGTGCGCGGTAATCATGGTGTTACCAATGCGTACTTTTTGTTATTGCAAGTTTGTTAAAACTCACCTTCTTTACTGAAATACGCTACTATGTTTATAAAAAAAAAAAAAGGTATTTGTATGCATGAGATCGATGAGTAGATGTCCTGCTCCAGTTGTAGGATGCCTCAATCAACACCCATATATCCTTGTGACTAAATTTTAAGGTTCTTTCTGTATCAAGCGATTTTTTTCATTGAAATGAAATTTCACTTTTGGAGGCAAAGTGTAGTACATCTTAGCAAAGTGTATTTACAGATCGAGGCAGCAATACCGGGGAGACCCATGTGTAATTCGCTAGTGACTAATACACAGACCATATAGCACCATCTTGAGAAGACGAGTGTTAGCTTGCCAATGATCTGTACGTAGATAGAGTGACGTGCAAAGGTGTTAGGAGGCTATATTAGTATTTTTCTCCGGCTGATATGATCAAATCTCTTATGCAGTCATAAATGGTGGTTTCAAAAGCAAAAGTAATCGTACTGCACTACACCTTGTCCTCCGATCCTCAATAAGTGCAAGATGAACTGTCAGCCTCAAGCTCTGAATTCCCGTTTTATTGTCGAATTGTCATCCTCAATTCCATGACTGAAAGCTTTGAATTTCCGCTCTTGGAATCGTGTAGCTTGAATAAAAAACTTTGCAATTTCAATCGATGAAGAACCAATACACCTAGAATGGCAATAAATGTAAGGTAAGATAAAACAACAAATCAAACAAAAAAAAGAAAGATTATTTATGTATTGCTTAAGCACAGGGAAAGATGAAGGGAGATTAAAAAAATGTTTGATTCAATTTTTAAAATTACACATAGTTTAGAAAAACTATTAATCAGCTATAGGCATACTTGAACTTCAAAAAACATATATATAGACAACATGAGCGGTAGGTTCATCTTTAGTCTAGAAGGAGATCCATTTTAATAATATATACACATACTATTTTCCGTTCATAGGATCAGCGGTAATTCATCTTAATTTAGTCTAGCACATATTAAAGGTTACTGGGAACTCTTGGTACTATCGCCCATCAGATTAAAAGCTGACACACCCTTCCTCCTAAAAACTTGCTGGCACATAACAAAGCTAGTAATTATGATAAAGTGGTAAGGGACTTGGGAATTTCAACCCTCCTTAGGTGTATACATAATACATTGCTACAGCTGATTGTCCCATATGGATTGACCTCTTGCTGCTATTTCAAATAATGCTAGTCCTAGTCCAGGTGTTATATGCAACTACCATGTAATCCTTTTATGACCATGCCCTGGCACTACATGTAATCTATTAGCACGAAAAGAAGACAGTATTTTTCGTTGTTCTAGTAAGACATGCCCCTACGAAGTATGGTAGAGTGATCTAAAAAGCCACAACATCTGCAGCTTGAAAGAAGAGCTCACTGGTAGTACATTGACATTCCAAGTACTAACTCAAATCCATAGACTTCAACGGAGCAAAAAAAAAAAAAAAAAAAAAAACAGCTCTAGAAATCAATGGTAGTTTATCAACCTGTCAAGAATTGGCTGCCGAATCTGATAGATGGCACCAACTTGTCACCCAAGCAGTGACGCTTATTTAGCAGACACGTATACCGAATATGTATGCCAAGATAAGTTCTTACACCTAGTATAATTCACAGATATGTATTACCCATGGCTTGGAAGATATAGCAACCACAACCAGAGAACGCCACATTATTCAATCATGCTTCAGTTCATGTGCATTTTTCTTGAGTGAAAACCAAGTGCAAGAGAGTACAATCGCTTGTAGAAGGGTACACAGCGGAAGATAAGCTGAAGCAATCAAAGAACATTTGAACTGAATATGTATGTCACGTTTATATCGTGATTTTTTTTGTACCTTGAGCTATGTTTTTACAAATACTAACCACCAGTTAAATATTTTAGTAGGCAAAAAAGAGAAATTGCAATATCCAATATTTTAGTAGGCCAAAAGCCAACTATTTCTTTAAATAGCTTTTTTAGATAAAGAAATTAACATTCCAGCCATGTAACGACACAAACCTAAAGCCTCTACGTGACCACACACAGCCAAACTTATAAAACTAAGAATAAAAACTTTAGTACATGAAAATGTACTAAAGATCTACATCCAAAAAAGAATTGAGTTTACTACTCAAGACAAGCAAAGATATCGATGTCGCCTCATGGTGGTCTTCGACTAGCCACCACGCCTGGAACAACGGCACCAAAATAAACTTGAAAGAAACTCTATTGGATGGAGACAGCTTCCTCATCATGTTAGCAAATCGCCCACGCTTAAAAATCATGTGCCCTCACCGCCGCCTCCACCTTGATGTATTGGTGGCGCCTGCATTCAGCCACCACCATCGACGGTGCGGAGGAAGACCCGAATTGTCGATCCGCCGACCGTGCGCGTTGTCGGGTCGCCGAGGTGTATCGTACGCCCAAATATTGTCACCAACGGAAAAGCATATGCCCCGCTGAAAGAGAGGCCGTTGCTCACCGTTAGAATGAATGAGGAACGGCAGCCATTGCAATGCAAGAACACCTCCGCAACGCCTTCGAAGGAACATGACGTCCATAGGCGCCATCGCCGCAGCTGCCGATGATCTTGCATACTATGGTAGTACCATCTCCGCAGCCAAGGGAGGTATGACATGGCCCCTCGATCTCAGGTCCCATGCCCAGCCACCGAAATCGCCCGTGGACCACGCTACAAGACACCGGGGAGTTCCGCCATGCCGCCGCTCACCACTAGGGTAAAGGGCGCTGCCTCTCCGTGAGATTCGAGAAGAAGCACCCGTGGACCGAGTCGGCGCGCCGCAGGGGTAGAATAGGCTGGCCCCACGCCGACCATCTTCCATGGGCGCCCCTCGTAGTATGAGGACGCGCACCGCTTCCAAACATATGGGAAAGCCGATCTCGAGAGGGCGGGGTGGGCTTCACGACGCTGCCCCCCCCCCACCCCGCGATTGGAGACAATGATGCAGCGCTGCCAATGCAAACCGACACCGAAGGCGCCAGCGTATTTGTAAGGTGGAGGCACCGCGTCTATGGAAGCCGATGCAGACGGCGGCGTCCGGCGGCGGTTAAGTGCATAGCGATGGCGGTTGATGCGGGCATAACCTGCGGGCGGTAGCCGCCCCCGGCCGCGACCGACGATAGAGGGCCCATGGGGCGGCCTCACGCCGGCGCTTGCCGGCCCGCGCTGCAGGCTCCCGCACTCATGACATCGGCGGCTGAGCGGCGCCCTTTAAATAGCTAAGAGCATGACATGTATGAGTACAAATACTAACCACCAGTGAGCTCCTTCTTCCAGCTGCTGCCAATGAAACTGATTTTAGATGTGAGGACAAGAAGCTAAACAGAGTTACTCATGTGCAAAATGCACATCATTGTATAAGCCTATGGCTATCAAACCAAAAAAAAATAGACAACCTGTATTCTAGGAAGGTACCTATATATATGCCTATATAACCACAAAGTTTTGTATGTTTTTCTTGACACTGGCATACGAATGTAACTCACCACCTTTTGAGGATTACAGCTCTATTCGAATCACGCGCAGAGTTCGAATTCAGAGAAACCACATAGGGCAAAGACAAAGTATTTTTTTCAGCTACCATGTAACTCACATATATCAAAGGATGGAAATAGGAATCAATATATTTATTTATATGATTTGGATCCAATATGACTTGGACCTACCACATCTTTGGCTTTGAAGACTATGATTGTTATCTGATAAACCAGATAATTCCAATTTTGAGAAATCGCATTATGGGTAGTAATCAATAAATATTTTTCCCTCTACCTGCAAACTCCCCATAAGAATTGAACTCATACAATTTTTTGTGTTTATAATTACGCTTGCTACTTGTTCAAAGTGATTTGAATTTTGAGTGCTAGAACAGGATCGAGGGAAAGTACAGGACACACGCTCTCATAACCCCGGCCCTATATATCTTCTTTCATATGCACCTTACATTTCCTTCCTGCGTCGGACATGTTTTGAAGAGAGCGGACCGGGCATGAGATAGCACATATTCCAGTGTAATTTTGCCTCCACAACGCAGGAGACGATGACGCGTCTGTGCTCGCTTAGATATCACATGGCGATGACAATTGGGTGTTGTATAAACGCGTATGTTCATGTATTGGAGTAGATGTCCGGCAGGTGTAGGATGCCTCAACATCCTTGTGACTAAAAATTTGTGGTTTTTGGAGTGAATATGTATTGCCGCACATATGTGCTCAACATGCGCCATCTGTACCGTCTAAATATGTATGCTTCCGAGATTCGTGCTTGCAACACTTCTTCTTCCTCCAAATGTTTAGCCCACTCTCCCTAATGCAAACATCTCGATGCAACTTGAACGGTAAGGACAACATGTGTATTTACATTGAGAGTACTAGGGAGACCGACCTGTGTAATTTGGTTATTAGAACATACCATCATTTTCTCTTCAAATACACAAAAGATTTACGTATATTGTATTAAGAAAAGAGTTCGAAATCGAACATACAATGCGCTGTAACAAGCGCTCGAAGGAGGTCAACATTAAATCGTAGCTGGACCATCCAACAAGGAACGGCCGATTTTACACAAAGAAGAGCAACGAACACTCAATGCAACGACGCTACCTAGGAGACCACATCATAAAAGCTGTGATAAAACTTTATGCACGCGGTTATAAAAGAAAAGCAGATGCACCTTGTCCTCCTCACGAACCATGGAATCCAAGCTACAACTCATTTTTCCACTCTTTCCCTACTCCACCTAGCTTAGTCTACAGTCCATTGCTGTGAGAGGAAAGACACACGCACATGGCTGGTGGTACGCACAAGACTACTGTCATGCAGAAACTTGACACAAATTAAGCATCCCGCCACTGCTAGAGATTATAGGAGAGAGCCATTGCCCAACTTCTATATATAGTGATCTGGGTAGCTACTAGCTGTGTGCGGGAGAGAGAGTGCGTGAGGGGCTGCTACCTGCTTTGGGGTTTTTGGATCAGTACGTACTAAGGATCGAGTGCGTCCTTTTCCTTCTCCTTCCACGCGAGAGATCGATGCAGTGCTCTAGACGTACGGCGGCCAGCGAGTGTGTGCGTGTAGAAAAAGATCGAGCTGTGTCAGTTTTGCTCCAGACGTACGAAGGATGGATACTGTACATCGAACTCAGCTCCACGCATCTATTCACCCGTCCTCCCTTCGATCGATCTCAATAGTTGCTTCACTAAACCCCGTACTGCATGCATGTAAGGATTGTATATTGTTCTTGCATTTGTTGTTCTGGAGTCTCAGTTTCCATTGAATTTTGTAAAAAAATTGGTGTAGTTCATTCTAGGTGCAGCTACCAAGAGTCTCTAAATGACAGGGAATCGATTGAATTAGGTCCATTAAGCCAACGACTCAACGAGGTACAAAGCACGTTTCCTAGCTACCACTGTGGGTATTGGTATTGTTTCAGCTTCAGCCTTCCTTCCGGATTGAGCTTGGATCGGACTGACTGAGAGCCGTGGGTATTCTTCTGAGCCAGCACCAGCACCTTTTGCTCCTTCGCCGGCGCTACACGACGCAATTTTCCAGGAAGCTTCCCGGATTCCCACGATCGTACGTACATTCTGGCATTACTGAAAGCGACGCGGCGCGTCGCTCAGCATCACCGGCCACGCGCAGCTCTATATATATATAGAGTTTCGCTTCGCTCTCGGCCATCGTCCCATAGCCCCGGCCTGGTGGCGAGCTCACGGCACACTTCCACCCGTAGTCAGTTTGATTGGACATTGAGGAGTTTTGCTTGGTTGTTCTGACGACGGGCAAATCGAGATGGTCCATCCTGGTGCTGGATAGATTTGATCGTCTCGACGACCAAGCAAATCAGTTGTATCCACCTTTTCCCATGTAGAAGCTGCTTGAATTTGCTACTACTACTCGCTGCAGGTCAGCCAGCAGCTGCGGGCTGTGGTGGTGCTCGTGGAGGCCGCCGCGCCGGCAGCAAAGCAGGAGCGGCAGCGGCGGTGCGCGAGCGCAGCTCGGCCGCGTTCGACACAGGCGCGATGGCGCGCGGGGCCGGCGGGCGCGGGAAGTAGGTGGCGCGTGGAGCGCGTCGTGCGGCGTGGGCGACGGCCTGTGCTTAGTTGCGCCGCGGCGGCGCTGGGCGTTTGCGTTCCTCGCCATGACGCTCGACTCGCAGCTGGTACGCGTAATTCGCTTCTCACTGCAACGTACCGATACGGCCACAATTGTTCAATCTTATTCGCCTTCCCTTTGGGATATAAAAACACGTCCCTCTAATGTAGAGTACGTACGGTACGGCCGGCAATAGAGAAAGTTGTTGCTCTATTTCTGTGAAATTTCACCCTTCTCACATCAAGCTAGCTAGGATCTGCGTGTCCCGTACGGTGTTTTGGGAGCCTCCGTCCCCGCCGGCGTTAAACCAAGATGCCGGGTGTTCCTGTTGCGCCTCGGATCGCAACATCCAGCTCAGTGATGGGCCGCTGCGCTCGCAAACCTCTAGATTCAGTCAGCACGACGAGCCACAAACAAACGGCCGGCGCGGAGAGAGCTTGGGATCTGCGCGGCCGAGCGTGCGCACAGATCGAGCGGCCGGCATAGAGGGCGGGTGCGGCGAGCTTCCTCGGCCAGTGCTGCGAGTGTGTGCGAGACCCGGCGGAGTGCGGCGACCGAGTGCAGACGGTGCCGACGCTGGCGTGGCGAGCGAAGTTGACACGCTTCCGTGATCCCCATCCATGCCTGCCTCCCCAGCTGCTGCTTATTATACGACTCCATGGCTGCATGTGCGATGAGCTCATCAAGCAAGAACGGCGATCGAGTCACGACGCCGCCAGAGTGCCGGGGCGGCGTAGGGAGGGTCGCGAGCGGTGCAGCGCGCCCGGCGGGCGCGCTGGGTCCCGAGCTAGGGCGAGGAGCGGTGTGCCTGCGTGCAAGTGTACCAATATTGATATATATAATATGACTGTTATGCCACCGCTTGTGCAGGTGGACGAATTGGCCTGCAAGTGGACCCGGCGTTGACATGGTGGCGCTGCGCACGGCATCGCAGATCCTCCTTCTGGCCGCCTCCGGGCAGGTGATCGCGGCGACGCTGGCCGTCCTGGTGCCGGCGCCGCTGGTGGCCGTCTTCGCCTACATCGTCGGCTGGTTCACCGTGTTCCCGCCACCGACGTCCTCTGGATGCTCGTGGCCCGCCACGACGAAACTGTCCACGACGACATCCACTCCGGCTACCACTTCGTCCGCTTCCTGCTCTTCTTGACCCTTGCCGTGGGGACCCCGTCTCCCCTGGTGATCAGTGAGATCGTCATAATACATGAATCATCCCTGATGTAGCTGCTGGAGTGTGCTAATCACTACTCTGTCACTCTATATCTAGCGTGTTAATTGTTGGCTTACTACCTAGTTTTCAGCCTACTCCTTCAATTTCAAGTTTATATGGATTATATATGTTTCTCATGGAGTCCTGATGGTGTGTGATTTTAGGACATATTTGGTACTGCTTAAAGGCTTAATTAAGTTGTTTTTTTGTGTAGCCAAAATAAACATCATTGCTCACACGTCTTGCTACGTGCAATATATGCATCATAATTTCATGCAGCTCTCACACACTCTTGATCGGGAGTAGAAGTTTCTTCAGAAGAACAGGTGAAGCAGGCAACACTTGCTTCATGTCCGAAATGATTAATCTGCCCCTGTTTGGTTCGAAATAATACGAGAGTAGTGCATTCTTAGTTGTGGCTACGTGATAAAAGATTTGAATTCACCTACATATATATGATAGCTGGCCGCATTGCTTGACCTTGCGCGCAGGTGACGACACCAGGCTTCCTGCCAAAAAAAAAAATGGTGATGATCGACACCAAGCATTGCCGTCATCACTCTAGTTAGGCTAGTACAGACTGTATACAACATCAACAGCCCTGTAAAAAGTTGAGTTAAACCACTACTGAAGCTAATTCCTCAACGCGTACACTAGCATTCCTCAGTCCCCCACCATTCCCTCTCCTCACTGAATCACTGAATCATCAAGCTTTCCCCTGCCATTCTTCCACACTGCTGTGCTGCAGGTCACTGTCTGATCGATCGGTGCCATGCCATGCGATTTCTGCTGCTACCTGCTAATTAGGCGATGCATGCATGATGCACACGGCACATATATGGCACCAAGCTGCACTAGCCAGTAGCTATGGTACACACACTCACCATGCATCGAGTTCACTTGATGCAATTTTACCCTCGAATAAACATTTACTACGCAAGTCGATTAGATAGATGGAGCTACACCCTTAAATAAACCCTGCTGGGTAACGAAGATGAGCCGTTAGGAGCTCCACCTGCACCCTCGGGAGCTCGTCGGCCGCCTTCCCCAAAACCACCATCCTCCCCGTCCGCATCTGCCCTCGTGCGTTGCTCCATCGCTTGCGGGTTCCTCCTCCGTCTTGCTGCAGTGATGGGGCGCTCTCTTTGCCGACGCCGCCATGGGTTGCGACGCGGGTCGATTCCGGCTGCCGCAGTCGCCCCCCCGTCGTGGCTCCCAGGCCGCTGCCCCCAGGATGACGTCGGGTGTCCCCGGGCGGCCTGGTGGTGGCCGCTGTTCGCCCGGCTCCATCGTTCTCTCCTCCTCACCGCTTCTGCTTCGGTAGCGTGTGGTCGTCACCATGGACTTCTAATGACGGGAGGGCGTGTGACGTGTTGAAAGACCTTAAGACGAATCTAATGGCGAAGCGAAGCGGAGCTCGGGCGCTGACTCTAACCCCGGACGCGCGCGCTAATCGATCCCGCACCGGACGCCTCGGCGCCGACAGGCCTCGCAGTGCTTGGGATCTACACTCCGCCGGACGCCTCGCCTTCTAGCCCCGGGAGGGAACCCCCGGCCGCCGCAAGTCCATGCGTTGGGACGGAGTCCCGCAACGACTGGACGGCGCGAGTCCATCCCTCCGCGCATGCGCCGTCCCCTACCTCGAGCATCGCTCGCTCTTGGGACAAGTGCAGCCGGGCGGTCCTAGCTCCCTCCCCGACGCACTCACGGCTCCACGCGAGCTGGTCACTTTCACGACGCAAGACCGCGTTTCTTTCGTCCCGAGGTCGGGCCCCCGGGCGCTGCGGTGGTGGCCGCCGCGAGGAGGCAGCTACGGGCTAGGGGAAAGGGTGTTGGCGCATCTACGCTAGCCGGTGCCGGGCGCACACAGCGGCCGGGCCCCTGCCGACGAGCCTCGGCGCCGGATGCCGGTGGGTGGTAGCATCAGCCTTGCCGCAGCTCGGAGTAGGAGTGTGCTCCTAGGGCACCGCCGACGCGTGAAAGCCTCCCCGCCACCAACCTACTAGTCCGCGTGCTAAGCCAGGCCACATGCCGCAAATGCTATTGTTCAGGCACGCGCAAAAAGGTGTTGCCGCGTAAGCCGGATATGACGCCCAAGAAGAAGAGGTGGATTTGGAGATTGAGTCCAAATTCGAGAGGGCTTTTTAAGGGCTACATGTCCGAATAGAAGCAATCGTGCCTCAATATTCTCGCTCGGTGGGGGCTTCACGCCGCTTTGATCTGAATGTGTCCGCCGTGGGGAGTTGGCATGACCACTACGCCAATGATGGTGGTGCTTTTTAGGAAGTGCACAGTTGTTGAGGCTCTTACCGCCTTCCCCGCTTCCTCAATTCTTAGCGTTGTGCTTATTTCTTTGTCTTGGTTTTAGCTTTGTTTCTTTGTTTCATTGGTAATCATGGTATTACCCGAATCAAGCTATTCAGATTGTTTTGCCATTACAACACCCCCTCAAGTAATAAAAAAACACGCCATATTTAGTAGACGCATTTTAAAAAAGAATAAACTTGTTGTTGTGACGCCGTTCTTGCTGACAGGTAGCGCTGGTAAATTTGCGCCGGTAAAAATCAAAAGCTGAAGTCGTTAACAATGCATCGTGTCTACTAGGCATTAGATAGATGGAGAGGGAGAGGAATAATGAAAGCCATTGCCGGTTTCAGCTTGAAAAACGCCGAGGGGTCCCTGGCCCCGTCGCCTGCGGCTTGCATTGATGCCCTTCCCTCGATCGGTGTTTTTCTCCACTTCTCGTGACCCCTCGATCGCCCGCGCGCGCTAACCTACCTAGCCCACGATGCGATTTCCACGCAGCTTCTTCTCGCGTTCCATCATCGTACGTACGTTTGGGTTTGGTTTGGCAGCACTTGCAGTTGGCGCGTACCTAGGGGCACCACGCCGCGGCGCGTCGCTCGGCACGGCTACGGCCACGCGCACGGCGTATATATATGCTCGCTTCAATTGCTCGGGCATCCCCGTGTTTGCAGTCTGGTAGAGACGGCATCAAGAGAGGCACTGCTAGTTCCACGGCACACGAGATATCGATCGAGTAGTCAATTTGGACAGTGTTGGAGCTCGCTCAAGGTAGGTGTGTGTGATTTCCATCTCATCCTAGCTATTCCGCCTCCACATCCAATTTACTTGCTGCTACGTTATTCAGGCCCGGCCGCCAGCACCTAGCTAGCTGTGACGATGGTACGCGGAGGCTGCCCCCCCGGCAGCAGAGCACTGGTGGCGCCCGTCGCGGTGGCGGAGGCACCGCCGGCGTGGATCCGCCGTCTCAGAGCGCGTCTGCGTGGCTGTTGGCGGGTGGCCCTGTTCCTCCAGGGGGCGCCGAGGCCGGGGTCGCCTTGTACCCATGATCCATCCCCTTGGTACGCCGGCCGTTCATTATTTAAATTCCTTCAAATTTCCTTCATTCTTCTTGTATATATAATATGTGTATCGACTCAATCATCAATGATCAATCCAAGGGCGGTGGCGGTGTGTACTGTGTAGTATGTAACTGATGTTTGCGAGCGGCAAACTGGATGGGGACGAATGCCTGCGTTCCGACGACGGACGTTGCTAGGTGCCGGACCGTCCCCGCTTCGGGCGTCTTCATGCAGATGCTCGCGCCATCATAGCGGTGTCCGCCGGCGTTGTGGGGGCTCGCCGTCTATGGCGCCTTCATGGTGATCCTCACCGCCTACAACCTCCCCCGGCCGCCAGCGACATGCTCTGGCTTCGTCGGATGCGACGGCGCGCTCGTCTTCAACTTGCCCGGTTCGTGTACGTCGTCCTGTCGGCGGTCGCCATCGGCGCTGCCATCTGCTACGTCCAGGGCGAGAACGCTCGCATGCCATGCTGCAGGTTGCTCGGATGGAGGATTGATCGATCGGCCGTAATGTCTAGCTTGACGGCGACGGCCGAGATCGAGGGAGGAGGAGCGATGCATCGCCTGCCCCTGATCAATAATTGGTAGCGATATGCACGATTTCGTCAGTTATTACTCAGACCCTAAAGAAGCTATGTCTAGCTTCCATCAGACTTCTGCATCAGACTTATTACCCCATCCAATGATTTCGCCGCCTGATTTCTTTTGCTTTCTTGTGAAACTGTCGCGATCGGCGCCATGCGATTTCTGTTTCGCTGCAAGGCGATGCCCACACACGCACATGCATGGCACCAAGGCCACTCACTAGCCAAATAGCCAGCCAGTCGTGGTGGTACACGGTACACACTTAGACGTGAAGCAATTTCCCCAGATGTGATAGAATAGAGGGACAAGGCGAAGCCATTGCCAAAAAAGCAATCGAGAACAAACTAGGTGGCGTTTTATTGATTAAGATAAAAAAAAAAAAAATAGGCATATTCAAAAATTGTTTTGACTAGAACTTCAACGACCTATATAGCTACTAGTATGGACATCATCCACACCCTCCTCCATCAACTGAGCCAAACTCAGTTTCATGCGTTCTGTAATTTCTCGACATGATTGAAAGTGGCAAACCCCCATACCACTTCATATCTGCCAAACTTTATTCTTCAGGTAGAGAACACCGTCACAGCAGTGGCCGGTTTCGGGCTACCTGCTTTTGCCGGCGGGAAATCAAAATCTTCCTACCAAGTCCTCCGCCATAGCTGCAGCCTCAGACCAGGACGCTAAGGTGCTCAACCTTGTTTTCTGAGTCATAAGCACAAGAGTTCCAAACTATTTCTGTAGCAACCACTAAGGCACTCACCCAAGTGTAAGAATCATTTGCAATCATATATCCAGTCTCCGATGCTGATTTCAGAGGTAGTTATTTCACGGAAACATTCCAAATTTGTGACCTGAGTTGATAGACATACCTAGACATAAAAGTATACAGATATAGTGTTTGCTAAGCATGTTTATGGTAAACAAGGTAACTAACAGTAACGTAATCAACAAAATGGTTTGTCCAGATTGAAATGGAGTAGGCATTCAACGACAAGATAATTTCAAAACACTTGATAGGAACAACTAAACACCAAGCATTCCAACTGATAGTTTAATTAAGCCTAACATGCGTAATAGTGGGAACAAATAACATAATCAACATATCATTGTGGCCTCAACATGATCAAAAGTTTTTTTTGCCTTACTCAAAATACAATGAACTGTTACGACACTTAGAGAATGTCTTCAGCGAAGTAAATGCCATCAAATATATGTCTCCAATGTAGGGTTGTCCACTTTACGGGAATCTAGCAAGCCATAAGTGAAGATAAATAAATATAAAATCAACTGAATAAATAGTATGTTCTATTACTGGAACGAAATCTAGAAGATGAAATCCAAATAAAAAAGAAAAAAAAGAGGAGAGTTTACTGTTAGGAGGATATGGTAGAGGGGGAGAAAATGGGTCCATATGTAATTGCTAGGTGGCAGAGGAGGTGTTATGTGGCCACAGGGGAGGAGCATGGGGGGGGAAGCAATGGCATGGCATGGTAGGCTGAATTGACAGGAAGATTCATTCAAGAAAGAATGAAAATTTCCAATTATTTGCAAAGTTTTAAAGAATTTAGAAGTAGATGATTATTTTTAGAAAACAACGTATCATTTCCAAATCTTCTAGAATATGCTGTATAAAAAAAATGAACCAGGTTGATGTGTCAGGATTTGGGGTTTTACACTTGCCATATGCCAACTCTATGTTGTTTCTCTGGGAATTCAAGAGAAGTTTCTATATTTCAAAAAACTTCAGAAATGCTTGAAAAGTTTTTGAATTTACAGAAAATCTTGGTTGGTTTCTAAACTGGAATTTTTCTGCAATATACAAATACAAGGTAGGGCAAAAGTAATTTATGCCTAAATTAATCAGCCCAAAATTTGAAAAAAAAAATAAAGTGTTGATGTTTCGTATGCCCACAGTAATTGAAAATATATAAAAGCACAACTGCTATTACTAATTACAGAAGTAAAGCTTACAGTAAAACATTCGCCGTGAAGATCCACCTCTTCCATAGGTTTAGAGGTACTGTGCACGCATCCTGAAGTGCAGCAACTTTGTTCCAGTCCAGACCTTCCCCCCTCTGAAATTGCTCCTCTAATGCTTGATGGCATCCATCCAATACAAAAGTTTTTAAGCGATACAGGAAGACCACTCTTTGGTAGTGACCTTAGCAGACTACAATGCTTAATGATCAGAATCCCAAGTGCATAAAAAGGAATCCATATCAGGCAACAATTCCAACTCAGAGCATCTTGTAACCTGAAGCTTAGTAAGGAGACAAGGCCTTGCAACTCTTTAATGATGATAGTGCATCACAAGATTCTATGACCAGTTCCTTCAACCTTGTCTGGTAGCCAGCATTGGACAAATGCATTACTTGGGGACAACGTCCCAAATGCAATTTCTCAAGAGATGGCATATCGTTTAAATCTGGTACATATTCCAAGTCGTAACATTGGTATATAGTCATTTCTTCTAGGGAGACCAATGCTTGACCCCTCAAAAATGTGATCCAATCACATTTATAAAGGCACAACCGTTTTAGCATCCTCAAGTGCCACATGCTTACTGGTGGACAGGGCATCTCAATGGTGTCACAATCTATCAGGCTCAGAGTATCAAGTGATGAGAGGTTATTCAACTGCTTGGAGAAAGAGGATGGTATCAGGTAGCACTGCACTAACTGAAGGCTCCTAAGTTGTGAAGGAAACACAGCTGACCCATTCTCATCCCACAATGCGGCAATCACATTGCAAGTATTGGCCCTATGTATGCCGGACCTACGTATGCCATATATTTTCAACTTTTTGAGAGATTTCAGATTTTCAAGCACTTCTCTGGACATGCATACCTCATGGTTAACATAGATCTCCATATCCTCAACAAACTCTAGGTGATGTGCACGAAGACATGGAAGAAGCTTGATACCAAGATACAAAAAGTTCTGGATACTCTAGCTCTAGGAATAAAAGTTTTCATTTTAATTCGTTCCTTGTCCAGTATAGCTATATGTTCAAGTTTCCGAGGATATGTAGGATATTCTCTTAACTTTGGACATCCAGCGAGTCATAGATAGATGTCTGAGATTATGAAACGTTTTATCATTATCGACAAAGGCACCATTCTAGTTCTGGTAAAAGCTCTAGTAGCAATGTCTCCAAAGATGGAAATCCAGCACAGCCAAAGAACTCCTGACCAAGTGTTCTAAGATTTTGCATGCGTCGTATTTCAGTGTTTTTCAGTAATGATAGATACCCTAAAGGTGGAAGTACTTCCCATCTGTTGCAATCACGTAGGCAAATAAATTGTAGTCTGCTCAGCCAATCAGACTCCAGCCAAGAAGGAGACCTATCACCAGGGTATCCACTTATAGTTAGCTCCTCAAGATCGGAGTGTGGTTTCAGGGCATCAAGCACCTCAAATCCCTGTTTGGTAGAACTAGCACAATTAAGTGATCCCCATTGTAGCTCCAACTTGATTATGTGCTCCTTATGGTGTAGATGGGCCTTAGAAGCTTCCACTTTGTTTTGCACCTTATCTAGGGACATAAGTGTGAGCTGTCCTCGATCTTGTTAAGGTCCTTCAGAGCTACTAAACTTCCCTCCTCATTGACATGGAATTCTCCAGCACATTCAACAAATGGAAGTTTGAGAGTGTTGGATAACATAAAAACATATGCCCTCTCTACGTCAACATGGACCAAATTGACAAGTTTATTGATGCTTTCTGGAAGATGGAAATGGACTCCAACAGTCTTTGCATTTTGCATTGAAGAACTGCCGTATTCCCTTGGGGGCGTAACATGAGTGGTACTGCACAAACAGTGCCTGCAAATGATACATTAACATCTTTCTTGGTAATGGGTGAAAAGTCCGGCGTATACCAAGGTACGAAGGTGAATCAACCGATTGACAGCATCGGGTAATTGTTCTAAACAACAACCAGTTATATCCAGCACCCGGACACTCATAAGCTTGCCAAGTATAGCATGGTTCAGACAGATTTTGGAGCAAAACCAGGATTTGCTCAAAACTATCAATGAACGCAATTTGGACAAATCATGTTTCACAAGACTTCCCAGGTGTTCACCATAAATGGACAAATGTTGAGTGTAAAGAGGCATTTCCTCCATAGACTCACACTCGACCCTAAAGCATTCACCTTGAGAAACATGAAGTGCCAGATCACTCATTATGTCATGCATAACATAGAATGTTTTGTTGCCACGTGTAAGCTTTTGGAAAAATGATCTAGCTACCAATTCATCGAAGTAGCTTCTTCCAGAATCTTTCAAAGACTTGTTTCTGCTTCCTGTGTCAACAAAATCCTGAGCTATCCACATATATATCAACTTTTCGGATCAATATGATAACCTTTTGGGAATAAACTGCAATAAGAAAAGCAGCGCTGGAGGTGTACTGGTAAACCATCATAGCTTGATCGCAATATTGTCAACATGTCATCTGAATTGAGGATATCACTATAAAGAACTTCATTCCATTCTGCCACTTTTTGCCTCCTGTATAGATGCCTTCCTATGACCGTCAGAGCTAGAGGTGAACCATTAAGTTTCTGAACAATTTGCATTCCAATGCTCTTTACTGCTGAAGTACTTATAGCATAATTGTCGCAACAATATTTGAAGAGCGACCAGCTAACATCCTGTCCAAGGCCCTGTAAGAAGTATGGCCTGCTGCAATCCAGCATTTTGCTACTAATTCCATCCGGGTTGTTACTAGTATCTTACTTCCTGCGAGTGCATTTTCCATGGGAGCTATCAGTTCCCTCCACCTCTCTCTGTTAATATGTTCCCCACAATTCTCATCATACCACACATCATCCAACACTAAAAGAAATTTCTTGCCAGAAATTCTCCTTTGAAGTTCTTCTTGGAGCATATTGAAATTGAAATGTGTCAATTCAATGTTCTTACCACCAGATGCATGCACAATTATCTCCTTAATTAGATTAATCTTGTCAAAGTTATGTGAAACATAAATCCACATCCTCGTATCAAAAAGTGTCTACTACTCTCTTATCATTGTAGATGCTCTGAGCTACTGTAGTCTTGCCAATGCCTCCAAACGCCAACAATAGAATGCAGCTCTATATTTTTCTTTGAATGTATAGAATGCAGCTCTATAGTTAATGATCCTTCATCATTTGATGAATTTATATTCCTTCTATTCAGCAACCAACTGACTAGTTCATCAACTTCATTGTTTCGTCCAAAGATGGCTCCTTCACGTGGAAAAGACCCAGTGGCTCTATTTTTGAACACAATCAGGAGGCTCCATGGAGTCAGTGCGCCTAACTGCCATAACTTTTGCAAACATCTCTGCACAAGATCTAACTCTGGCCATGCTTTTGATAATCATATTTAGTTCTGATCTCAACTTGTCAAGGCCAACTAAACGCTTACCATGAGAAAGTGAAGAGGCACCTATGCTCGAAACCATGCTTTGGTGCTCAATTTTTTTCTTGTATAAATTTATAGTCAAACTTATCTAACACATCTTCTGCATCACAAACTGCTTCTTTCATTCGGCACAACAATTCTATTTCTACCTGATTCCTGTCCTTTAAATGTCGCCTTTCAGCTTCATCAACTACCAGGAGTACCTCCATTAATGTAGCCTCCAAATTCTTGAGGTCAGACACCATATTAGACTTCCAGTTGTACTGATTTGATACATAGGACTGCACCAGAGAAAGCATTTTCCTAAGAATAGGTGAAACAACCCATCCTATGACAGTCGCCGTTGATACTGCAGCCATGTAATCAAGAATATTCCTGTGCAACACATAGTTAATTGTTTGAATAGTGGCAGAGCCCATAAGTTGCAGTATTGCAGAGCTAAAAATGTGTGTCATTATTAAAGAAAAATGTGCACAAGACAGCACATAAGAGATCTGTTTGCAAAGGAGCCAAAGCAGGATGTGTACAATGTAAGGAGGAACATAGATAGAAATATGGTTTCCTTGCAGATACACAGAATAAGGTCCAGTTGGGGAGAGAGCAAATCCGTGATTTCTCTCTTTTACCGACAAAATAAACAAATTGCTTAACTCTTCTGAAACAATTATGTTTTTTTAGAGAAAAGTTTTACCCCACTTTATTGAACATAAAGCGTTCAAGAAAGTTAAGTTCCAGCGTATTGGCACGCCTGCCAAAAAACACAGAAATGGCCTTAAAAGCCAACAGCACCACTATACGAATACTGAAACAATTAGGCTTTGATGTTATGTAAGAAATGGCATTTGTTTCATATTAGGTGGTTGTGTTCTCTTGTTTCACAAAAACTAAACAACACCAAATTGCTACTTTGGTACACACAAAAATTAAGTGGCTGAGACGTTAACACTACATACTTAGGATGAATGCAATACAACAAATTTTTTTCACAACATCACGCTAGTATCCAAGTTGAATAACTATCTCCTTCAAGGATAAATCCTGATATCTTAATTTGATGTTTGGTTGCTCCAATACTCCAATTATCGACTGTAAATGAAAGTTCAGAACTTCGAAAGAGTGATGGACTTGTGGGAAAGGACAGTTAGTTTCAAGTATTTTTATCATAAAGTCAGCTGTATTTGGAATCTCAAAATAAGCTCATCCTCCTTTTTTGAAGCACCGACCCTCTCTATTTACCAAAAAATTATTCTCATGCTCAGATCTAAGTAAAAGGTGGGGTACGGACCAAGATCTTCAATTCAGATCCAATTTCAAACTTTTTTGAAACGAAATCATGGATCCAGTTGACTTCAAGCTAGGTTGCAAGGGGGAAAACATAAATGTGTACTAACAACTAAGAAGTACAACACTTACCTGATTAGAATTGTGAGAACTGCAATCTTCTCCTGAGGAACTGTCTTGTTCCTGGCGAAGCTGGGCTCAATGAGAGATCAATTGGAGGATGAGATCCGGATGCAAGCAAAGCAAAAAGGATATCAGCCAAGTTGCGAATGGTACGCGCAGGAGAGGTTGACTTCCAGCCCCTAACCTGCAATAGCCGCGAATGCGAATTTGTTTTTAGACCTCGCCCGGCCAGTTCAGAGTTGTTCCATAACGCGCTAGTACACGGACGAGAGTTGACTTGTACCAGGTCGCCACACTCCAACTTGCAACTAAAGAAGAGCAACCACTCTATTCTTATTTGCACTTTTTTTTTACAAGAATTCTTATTTGCACATTATTTTCAGTCTAACCTATAGGACCATTTCTGAAACATTATGCAGAAGAAGAAACTATTTTTTTTTTAAGTGGGTATGTAGCATGATGAAGAATGTAACTGTAAAAATATTTGCAAAGCATGGAGGGTTGTCATTGAAAAGGCTCCACGCTTAGCGTTTAATTAATTATCCCTTTGTTTATTTTCACTTTTGAGAGTAAAAAAAACAGTAAAAGGCTAGAAAACCGGTTGTGTGCAGCACTCTTACAAATACGGAATAAATTTCCTTTTTCTAAAAAAAGAAGAGCAGAAAATCATTTGAGAAGGACGTGTTTCGACGCATAGGAATCATTTACAAGTGTAAGAGCTTTCGGCTTGTATTTTCTTGTTTGCCTAACATTACCGGTGTAATTAAAATGCCCGGTAATATATTTGTAGTAAAGAAATCAAGTCTGTTTTATAGCCTTCTAGAGCAAACTTCCGGCATCGAGCTACTTACCAGCAGTCAGAAGCTAACCGTTGTTGGCTGCTTGTTGCCCAGAGCCAAAACACAGAGCTCAATGCCATCGATGTTGCCATTGCTGACCATGATAATGATACTGGAGTTGGAGTAGCTCAAGTGTTTGACTTCATGGATCGATTTGACAGAGTGAAGAAGACATGCATTATTGAAGCAGCGAGCAGGGGAGAAATACAAGTAGCACTTGTGTGCAAGGAAGAAATAGAACAATTTCAGTTGGCGACAAGACCAAATGCTGCACAGCCGGATCAGTACTAGAGTTTATTCGTGTCTCTTTTTTGGTGACATGCCTGTGTTTTGGTTGTTTTTCAGTAGGGTGGCCATTGTAAATGCATCCAGAGCATACAGTTTCACAAAGATAAGATGACACAAGAAAATTATGAGAAGAGCAATTACAGCTGAAATCTGAATGCACTTCAAATCACCCTAGCATAGCGTAGTAGCATCCCTCTCCCCTTTGACGCCTATACATGCACACGTACACGTACTCTCTCGGCTGTGTCAACAATCCTTGGCGTACTGCAAGGCGGGAGCGTCGTGCTGCTGGTAGATGGCGAACGAGCTCGACCGCGACACGGGCCGGGAGTAGCTGGACGGCCGGCGGAAGCTGCCGGCGATCTCGTCGTCGGGGGTGTCGCACTCGGCCTCCCGCTCCCCGGGGATCCTGCACTTCTCCCCGAGGATGATGCCCTTCTTCCACAGCGTGTCCTCCGACTCCACCTTGTGGCCGTGGTGGTCCTTGTGCTCCCGCCGGCTCAGCCGCACCTTGTCCGGGATCTCCATGCTCAGTTTCTTGCTCACGCTGATGGACAGCCGCCGCTTGTGCGACGTCGACTTGGGCAGCGCCACCGGGTCGATGGCGCCGTGCGTCGCCAGCTCCGGCGACAGCCTCACCATCACCTCCTCCTGCGACACCTCCTCGGCGGCAGCCTCCTGCTGGCTGCCGCCGGGAGACGGAGCCCGTCCCTGCCCTGCTGGTCCGACGCGGCCGGGTCTGGATCGGTTGCCGGCTTTGCTTTGCGGCCGCACGCCGAGCACATGGACGACGTGAGCGCGACGGTGGCGGCCACGCACGCCACGAAGAAGGACAACGTGACGGCGTCGTGGCCCAAGAGTAGCTCGCCGTCCGCTGGCGGCGGTGGCGGCGGCAGCCACCTTACCATTGTCACCGGCGGGATCCCGGCGACGGGAGAGAGTTATTTCTCTGCCCGGAAGGAATCGGGGCGGGGAGAACCTCCCGTTTCAAATTGGAAACTCGAGAGGGGGTCTCCAAATTGGAAACTGGCCTGTTGGGCTTCAGGTTGTGTGGCTCTGGAATAACACTTCTCCTGTTCTTAACTGGGACAAGCTAATTTTAGAGGACAAATGTTCTAGCACAAATTTGGGCAATGCCTGCCTGTGTAAACCTCCAGCAGACCAGATAACCTTGACAGTAAGAAGTTAGTTAGCGAACAGCTAGATTGTGCGTAGAAAATAATCTAATTTACTGGTGTTTGTTTTGTTTTACAGACAGGGTATCAGACACCAACAACCAATTGGGACTCACTATCATCAGAGTCCAGTTCTTCTCCTAGTGTACACTGAAAATAAAAGGAAAAAAAATTGTACACGTTTATGTAGCTAAACTCTCTAACAAAAGCTCTGGATGTGTTGCTGCAATTTTGTCTTCCGAAAATCATCTAAAACTTTGCTCCACGAGAAGTGGGAAATGTTACTCAACTGATTTGATAATGCTGTGGTCTTCAGAGTTCAGTTTTGCTTTTGCTGGATTTGGCAGGCTTCTTTGCACCTTTCCACCATTTCTTTACCACATTGGACACCTTGTTTACATGCCCTTTCAACTTTTTACTGGTATCCTTGAACTGTTGCACAACTTGCTGTTTCAAATCTTTCTTTTGAGAACCCTTGTCCTTCAAAAACTTTTCCCTGCATGAGTAGCTGTGATTAGTAGTTCTTTAACTTGGAATGGAAATTTCGCTCAAATCGCTTGAATCATTACCAAGTTCTTTGGGAAGTTGTCATCCTCGTCTTCATCATCCTCATCGTCGCCGTCTTCAGTACCAAAGTTATTTTTCATCAGATCATCCCTGGAGTACATCTTCATGCTTGGGGCTCCGGCATACCCTGACATCACCCATAGGTAGCATATTTTTTTAATATTTTGGATCCATTTGAGTAACATTAAACTGGCTAAAGAAGTAATGTATCTACCTCCATTGCTCTCAACATCTTTTCCATCTCAGCATCTTTTGATGGCTTCCTTGCAAATGGTTCCCCAGGGACTCGATCCTATAAAATTCATAATGGTGTCTCTGAATGAGATGCCAGTACTAATCATGTCCCAAAGCAATGAATCACTTAACAGGGTATTGTCAAACTAAAACAGAGCTCGACAGCAAAGCATCCTCCTTATGTCTTTAGGAAATACTAGCAGCTAAAGCTCAAATTCAGACAAGGAAGTCTCCAAGGACTCACTTTTGGAACTGGTGGTGGGTCCTTGGCACATGCTTTCGAAAGATCTTTGCAGAGAAATTTCATCAGCTGATCAACCGAGGGTTATTCTTGTATACAAACTCAGCAACATCAGTATCAGCATATCCTATCACCTGCAATGAATTCGGTTCAGCAAAATTGAACATGACAATATCTCCTTTATGGTTGGTAATTAATGAAAAATCAGAATGCAAACTTTAACAAGCTCAATACAGTAAAAAAAAATATATATCAAACCACCTCCTGACATGCACGCTCAATGGTCTTGCATTCTGCATTGCAATGCCCTTCCTCATCTTGCTCAACCAGCTGCAAAAAACAAACCTATATATCAGTAGATGATACATTTCCATAAACCTGACAGTTAAACACAAAGCTACATCAGTCAGAAACATGCAGAGCAGTTTTTCTATATCTAGCTGCTCAGAGAAAAGAAACTACTAGACAGATACATAATTCCTGTCAGGTATAACACCGCACCAACGCGCACACAGCGAAGAATGGTTACGACAGTATCACAAGGCAGGTATAAATATACTCACAGACAGCACCTTTTTTCACATAACAAAGTTCATTTCTGTCAAACTGCTGAGTTTAAGAATTTCAGTCACGCCAGGTAACTTTAGCAAAAATGCCGAAAAAACATACTCATAATCCATTCGGACTGGGACTCCATACACGATACATGTTTGATCACTGCCAAGTCGATTCCCGGTGGATTAGTTAATTACTTGCACTTAACAAGTATCAAAATAATTATGTAACACGAGCTGTTTGTATTTGAGAATAGCCCGAAAACGTTAAGCATCAACAGGCATTGAATCCTGTCATTCCATACCAACCTCAATTAACAAACAAACAGCAGACAGTGCCAAATTACCTCGAGCTTGTCGCCCTTCTCGACGATGTCGATCCGGAGCATCAATCCGCCTCCTGCTTCTTCAGGTTGCACACATTCTCCGCGATCTCGATGATCTCGATCTCCGGCACCTGCACGCACTCCCCAGTCCCCAATTCATCAGCAACCCAACCCAACCCACCCCCCACACAAACCAACTAGGCAGCCAGCCAACGGCGCGAATCGACCCCGAGGAGAGCAGAGCAGAGTACCTTCTTGGAGGACGGGAGCGCCTGCTGCTTTTGGCGACCTGCGCGGAGATCTCGCGCGCGATCCGCTCGCACACCTGGCACCGGATGTAGGGGATGTCCTCCCGCCTCGCGGCCGTCGCCGGCTTCTTCTGCCCCGCCGCCGCAGCCGCGGGGTGCAGGAGGACGGCCGCGAAGGCGACGGCGACGAGCAAGGCGACGGCGCGTCTCGCCATGTCTCCTCTCCCCCTCACTGGTTGGGCTCGCTGCCTGCTGCTCTGCTCTTGAAGCAGCCATCCCAACTTCATGTGGTGCGTGCGGGTCACGGTGCGTGTGCCTATGTGGCGGGGAGTTGTGCGCCGTCCGTTCGTCCACGTCATGTGATCGGAGGGCGAACGGCGCGTTTGGGACGCACGGGCCAATCGGAGGAGACCAGGTGGGACGCGTGACGTGGTTTGGTTCCGCAGCTCTGGTTATCCCTCTTTGCTTGGATTTGCAGCAGCGTCTAGAAGAGCCGTTTTCGCGAAAGAAATTGGGTGACGAACAAATTTCTTGCAGTACTATTTACACATACGAATTCAAGTCCTTTCTTGACTTAACACTACTGTTTATTTACAGTGAACCTTAGTTTATACAAGAGATAGGGAGAATAATGGCGCGGGATTTACGCCGGCTGCGAAGACATACGTGAGATTTAGAGAGAATAGATGAGACTTATAGCTAACTTATTCTTCTTCATTTCTTGATCCCTACTCGCATTAGATTACATGGTATATATAGAGCATCCTAGCCCTACGGACGTCCAGGGCTCTGGCCCCTTCGTTTTTCTCAACATTAATCACTCTCTCATTACTCTAATCTATTCTCCATAAGCCTTAATCGTTGCTAACTACAGCTGATCTCCGCGGCGTCGTCTCCTCGCGCCGCGTCGTCGGCGACGCCAGCCCGGCGCTGCGGATGGCGTGGATCGTCGATGAGCGGAAGCGGGTGGAGCCGTGGGGCGGTGCACGCCCGACCGCTACGTTGGGAGCGTGGTGATACGCCCGGCCGCCGAACGGCGTGGCGGAGGCTGTTGCGCCGCCCCCCGGAGGTGTCGGCCATCGCGGGGTTATGACGCAACGCGGTTCCGGGAGCGGTGGACTCAATGGAGTAGCGGAAGGCGGCGTTCGAGGGACGGCGGCAAGTGGACGAAGCGGTGAACCTGGGTTTGGGAGCCCCAAGCTCATCATCTCCGGCTGCTCACGTTCGCCATCGGCGCGAGACCTCGGGTTCGAAGCCCGGCCTCGTGGCCACGGCGGCTTGGTCGTCGGTGGCGGGCGGTGCCGCCCCGGCGGCAATCGTGGTTCTTCGGCGCCTTGAGGTGTGGCGCGGTTCATGGAGGTGGTTGAATCCGACCCTTTGCTTTGGCCGCCGGCGAACCGATGCGGCGATCGGCGCGGGATCCCGTGTCAGGATCGTGAGCTCGTCTTGGCGGAAAGACCATTTCGTGTACCGGTATGGTCTAAAATAAAATTCCTCAAAAAAATTGAGTGCCTTTTGTGTTAAAAATAAAATGAGAGTGTCTACTGTGTTTTGGCCTTTCAAACGCGACCAGAATGTAAAGCAAACCAAATCCGGTTGTTTTAGATAATAATAAAAAAAATAAGATTTCGGAACCTCATATAACAATCTGATGGCCCAAAATAATCAAAAAAAATGCTCAAACTAATAATCAGCAACCCAAAAGTTAGCCGTAGGGCGGGCGGCGTCCCCGCCTTCTCCTCTCCCCCTCTCTTCTTCTCCCTTGCCGGCGAACCCTAACCCTAGCCGCCACCGCCAAGGACCGCCCGCCTCGAAGCTCCCACCCCCCCCGCCTACCCATGCCCAACCGGATGAGTCGGCCTTGGCCCGCTCGGCGGCGCCCCCACCGCCTCGCTCACCGCCGCCCCGAATCGCCACCGCCGCCCAGTGGCGGCCCGGATTATCTGGCCGGAGAGGATGGAGGCACTAGGAGAGCTCGCCGAAACCCTAAACGCCGCCGCCTCTTCCACCTCGCGAACCCTAATCTCGGGGGGCGGCGGGCCCTTCGTCCATCGCCCGGCGCGGCGCCCTTCGCCGCCCGCTCGCCCCACCCCCCCCCCCCCGGCGTGCGCCCGCTATAGTGACAGTGACGTGCGTCGCGAATAGCGTTCGTGGATGCGGCATAGGGGCATGGCGGCGGATGCGACGAGGTGGCGGGGTCGCCGAGCTTGGGTGGCGGCGAACTCATCGGAGAGGAGGGCAAGTGCGGACACGGCTGCGGGCATGGTGTCCTGCGTTCCCTATTATTTTCACCCAAATCCAAATCAAATCAACGATTGATCTGAGGTTGACAGATCAGAGAACCGGCGATTGATACCGGTTGACAGGACAAATCAAATCATACTATACTACTCCCTCCGTTCCACAATGAGAGAATTAGGAATACGGCCCTGAAAAAGTTCGTTTTTAGGAATCGCCTCTTTTTTTTTTTTTTTTTTTGAATTTAGAATTTGGCCTCAAAATGAAATTTTGTTAGGAATCGGCCTTACGCTTTTGAAAAATCATAACCGAGTTTGGTAACTCCAATTTTGGTGAACTAAAGTTTGTTGTGCTCCTTAAGATGTCTAGTTTTTATTAAAAATATGAAACTAACCATGTTTTGTAGAATTATTTATTTTTGACACCAATATATTAGTTTCTTATTAAAAAATAAATAATTTTACAAAACATGGTCAGTTTCATATTTTTTTAATAAAAACTAGACATCTCAAGGAACACAACAAAGTTTGGTTCACCAAAATTGGAGTTACCAAACTCTAGTTATGAATTTTCAAAACCGATGTAAGGCCAATTCCTAACAAAGTTTTGTTTTGAGGCCAGATTCCAAAAATTCAAAAAAAAAAAAGAGGCCGGATTCCTAAGACGAATTTTTT
Source organism: Hyparrhenia diplandra (assembly GCA_015847255.1). Classification (NCBI taxonomy): domain Eukaryota; kingdom Viridiplantae; phylum Streptophyta; class Magnoliopsida; order Poales; family Poaceae; genus Hyparrhenia; species Hyparrhenia diplandra. Next base: position 13,945 of record JADLZK010004335.1, on the reverse strand, counting down.
TCGTGGGCCATATTCCTATTGTTCTTTCTTCCACAATACTTGCAATTCTTTGACTCATATAAATCGTGTTTGACCTCGTCTTATTCAACTTTTTTTAATAAATATTACCACTTTTTATTATGACTTATTACATCACTAAAGATATTGTAATGACGTTTTGTTTGTTTTATAATTTATATTAAAAATTTGAATAAGACGGCAAATAAAACACGGTTTATATACGGTCGAAAGAATCGCAAAGATTATGGAACGGAGGGAGTATATCCACCACGCACCACGCGAAGCTTCGGCGTGGGACCCCTGCTGAACGTTGTACAGTAGCTGTCCTCGATGGACCTGCTTGCCATCCAATTTGGGGCACGATGATGCCCTTTCTTCGCCTTGACTATTGGCATTGTCCCCCAACGAACCACCGTGTTGATCATGGTCCTTACGGTGACGAAGATATGCATCTGTTGAATTTGAATGGAGAGGATTATTAGACGTCAGCATCAGGATTATTAGACGTCTACATAAACCTGTAGAGCGACGCAAAAACAATTTAAGAAAAATGGTCTCAAGCATCGACGTAGGTAATACGGCTGAATTGGCTCGGCTCAGCGTTGAAGTAGACAAGGCCGGCGGCGTTGGCGACGCCCGTGCCGTGCCGACCGAGGGATCGACGAGGCCGCACGCGGCGCGCGCCTAGAGCAGGGCAGGGCAGCGTCCGATCCCGGAACCGGAGTTTCCATGCAGCTTGCCAATGGACTTGGGGAAGAGGTGGTGCGGTGCCCGGCGATGGGGTCCAGTCAAGCAGGGGTTGGTTCCTTTCCGTTGCTTTGATGAAGAGCGGGATGCGGCTGCCGGCCGGAGACGCAGAGCTCGAGCACGGGCGGCATCGATCTCCTGACGGGCGCGAAAGTTTCCAGTGATCTGCACGCCCGAGTCATCCAGCCAGCCCGCACCAGGGCCAGGCACTCGGCTCAGCTGCGTCGTCGACTGCCACGCGCGATGAGCCGAGAGATGCGTCTCGGGACTGGAGGAGCCACTCTCCCTTCAGTCATTGATATTTTTCTCAGACACGCGTCAAGATCCAGCGTAGGGGCACACCAGCAGTCAGATGCACCCGGGCCGGCGGAAATGCGCGGTCGCTTCGTTTCCCCGACCACAGCAGCGGCGGCGGCGCGCAACTATCGCCGCACCGCGCATCGCCTCGCGACTCGCGCCTGGCCAATTTCTGCCACACGAATGAACGCATCTCATGCCGCACCGTCCCAAATTCGCCCTCCCGCCATCGCGCCGTTTCCGAATTTCTCCCGCACGATCGCTTCTTTCAAATTTGCCCGCCACAACTATAGATGTCCAACGGGCCGGCCCGGTACCGCCCGTGGCCCGCTCGGACGGGCCGCCCGCTGCGGGCGCTACGGGCTACGGGCTGCGCGGGCGCGTGTCACCTACGGGCTCGGGCCGCTCCCTCGGCCCATGGCCCGATCCGTGGAGCGTTTTCTTAACCCGCGGGCGGTCGAAGCACCTTTCATCGGGCGGGCCCGCAGCCCCCGCCCGGCTAGCCCAGCGCCCGCCGGGCGCGCCCGCGCGCGCGCTGGCCGCCGCGCCGCTGCCCGCGCTGGCCGTCGCGCGCCGCGTTGCCCGCTGCTTCGCCGCTGCCGCCGCCGCATCCGCGCGTTGCTTACCCCGCCGCCGCTTTGTCTTGCTGGCGTTCTTGGACCGGCGCTAGCGCCAACGCCGTCGCGCCGCCGACGCGCCGCGCCGCCCGCCGCCCATGCTGGGCGCTGCTGCCGCGCTGGCGCTGCACTATTGCCACCGCGCTGGGAGGAGGATGGTGTCGGCAGCAACGAACGGACTAGTACTGGCTATGCAGTGCTTCCCCCTTGTTAGCTTGCTTTGGCAGCAGGCAGGCCGGCTCGGCACCATCACGTGGTCAACAGAGGCACCAGGCCCATGGCATTCCTAGGCAAAGAAAGTTAGCAGGCCGGCCTTTTTTTTTTAAAAAAAAAAGTTAGCAGGCGGCCTCGTTTTTATATGGCCTTTAGCGGGGCGGGCCGCCAGTGGGCTAGACGGGCCCAGCCGACCAGGTCGGCACCGTGCCACGGGCGGGCAGGCAGCGCCCATAGCCCGATCGGCCACGGGCGGGCCGCCCGTAGCCCGCACAATACGGACCGGGCGGCCCGGTACCGAGCCATTTTGCCGGGCCTCGAACCGGGCCGCGGGTCACGGGCCAAATGGCCAACTTTAGCCACAACGCACAGCCGCACACACACAAAAACCTCCGCTGCATGGCCAAGGGCTGTCACTAGCCATCCATTCAAATTCGCCTTCTTCCCCAGTTTCCTCCCGCGTGTATAAACAGTCTTTATTCATTCATTCACTGCAAGGGCTGTCACTAGCCATCCATTCAAATTCTTCTTCTTCCTCATTTTCCTCTCCCGCGTGTATAAACAAACAGTCTTTACTCATCCATTCACCGCGTGCACTTTCCTCTCACCAATGGCGCCGAGAGACTTCGACCTAAACCTTGAGCCAGCCGATTCGGATCTCAACGATGGCATCGATTGGGGAGATAGCTTTGGCGACCGGGATGGACCGGCGCAAGAACTCGACTCCGGCGACACGGTGCGGATGATGGAGAACCAGGTAGTAGTTGATGCTCCATTTGATTTATTCTATCGAATGCGTTTCTGGTTTTTGGGGGTTTTTGAACGAATTGTTTGGTTTTAATCCATTCGTGCCACTGACTTGTTTTTTTTTTTTTGGTGTCCTAGATGGAGATGGACTGCGAGTGCACAACCAGGGACATGATGATGATTCTTGTGATCCTCCTTCAGGAGGATATACTGATCCGGCCAGAGCATGTGGTAATTTGAACAGATTTGTTTTTTGGCACATTATGATTCTGACCAATCGGATTTCTGATACTGTCGTATTGAAACGATACAGTCCTTTCAAGAGTATTAATCTTCTGGTTTCTTAATATTCTTATACTAGTAGTTGTTCAGTGATTCGAGTACTTTCAGGATTCAGTGATGTGTATATATATTCTAGTAGTTGCTGATATACTGCCGTATTGAAACGAAATTGCTTTCAGGGAGTGCTAATCTTCTGGTTTCTTATATTTGTAGGATCGAATGTTAAGAAGACGAAGAAGAAGAGGACGTACTATCCGGACAATTTAAAGATTGCCATCTATCTGGAGTTGTTGGCGAAGACTGATCCACCTGTGCTGCGTCATGGAGTTTCACGTCAGGTCGCACAAAAATTTGGTGTGCCTCGGAGAGTGGTCCAGAATGTGTGGCGCAAGGGTCAAGATCATGGTATAGATGGTGTTAAAAATCAAAAGAAGAGTGGCCGCAAGAGAATAGAAATGGATTTTGGAGCCATCAAAGACTTGCCTCAACAGAATGCACAACATTTCAGAAACTTGCCGATGCGTTGGGCGTGAAGAAGAGCACACTGCATAAGCGTTACAAGGAAGGTTATCTCGTCCGGAATTTCCAAGGGTCGTAGCCTGATGAGTAGTTCTTGTTAGAGTTTTCAGTGTCTTTTTAGTGCCTTAGTAGTCCATTTTGGTCTTGGGCCTGTTCTTTTCTTTTGTTTATTACCAAGACCGCTTATTGTCAGTGCTTTGTTGTTAGCCCCTCTGCATAATTGCAGGTATAGCTGTAATGATTTTGAGTATTTACAGAAGAAAACAAAGGTCAGGTATAACGCAATGCTCTTCTGCAATATCGACTTTACTGTGATGTCGTTTCTCCATTTTGTCTCCTAGATCAGCAATTCCTTACCACAAAAATCTGGTAATCATTATCAAGAAACAGAAAAAGATAAACCGAAAACAAAACACATGTAGATAAACACGATCAAAGAATCGAAGCTCTCACTTCACAGCACATTGGAGCTAGGTACACCAGGTTGGTCGGAGGGACATATATCACAAGATTCACAACAGAAAATCCTATCTCAGCTCACGCACACGCTTACCGTCCCGTCCGCACATCGCTGGTGACCAGCCGGTCACTCGCCAAAAACATCGCCGGCGACTCGGCGGCCACCTAGCTAGGTGCAGGGCTTGGGGAACTGGTAGCCGACGTACTTGGCCGTGGCGTTCTCACACTTGGCCGACGTGCCGCCCTCCCCATGTACTTGAGGTCGACGTCCTGCAGCACCAGGCCCTGGCACGGCACACCGCACCTTAGCATCACCGCCACCGGCGTCATCGTCGTGCCCCTGATGTTCTTGAACTTGATGTCCTGGAGCGTCACCCCGGACACGTACTGCATTTGATGCGAGCAACATTGTTCAATTCCTCACAAGCACATGAGATGTGGTCACCACCAATGGCGGCGACATGGCGCGCCACGACGTCGTACACGGGCGTATAGAACAGCAGCAGGTACATACCTTGTGCTCGCAGTCGTAGTAAGGGCAGTACTTCTGGTCGATGATGATAGGGTTCCGGACATCCACCATGATCAGGTTCTCGAAGAGCATGTGCGCGGCACTGCTCTTGGTGGGTGAGTTCTCCCACGTCTTGATACGGACGCCGTTGTCGGTGCCGGTGAAGACGACGTCGCGGACGTGCACCCTCGTGACATCGCCCTCGCCGGCGTACCGGCCGAGGCTGCCGACGCTCATGCCGTGGCCCGGGCCGCACCACAAGCGGGCCACGTCCACGCCGTCGTTGCCCTGGCCGATGGAGATGCAGTCGTCGCCGGTGCCGATGCGCGCGTCCGTGATGGACACACCGGCGCTGCGCTCGATGTGGATGCCGTCCGTGTTGGGGCTGTCGGGCGGCGCCATCATCCGGAGCCCGCTCATCCGACGTTCCGGCACTGTAGCAGCGCCATGTGGAAGAACTTGGGGTTCACCGACGTCACGCCACGAACCGCCGTGTTCCGGCTGTTGACGAACCGCACGCTCTGTGGAAGCTAGGCCCATGTATTATATATATATCGGAGACGGAGAAGAAGGAGAAGCAAGCAAGTAGCCGCGCGCGTGTGTGTGTGTGTTACGGTGGGCAAGACTTTGCAGTCCTTGCGGAAAGGGCATTGGTTGAAGGGCCAGGACGCGGCGCCCTGGCCGTCGATGACGCCGCCGGCGACGGTGAGGCCGGTGACCCACCCGAACTCGATCCACCAGTCGTTGCGGAACTGAGTCAGGTCCGTGTGAGCCTTGAGCGTCCCCTGCACCGCAGATGCACGTAAACATTGTAACCGCACTGAGACACGCACGCACGCACGACGTCCAGCCAGTCGTCGATCAGTTGGTAATTTGATTGGCTGGCAACTACCGATGCATGCACATGGATCATCTGGACTGGATGAGGACTTGCCTGCAGCTGGAAGGTCAAGGTGGAGGCGTTGCAGGGGCCGTGGAACTGCACGGGGCCGATGTAGTATGTCCCCGGCGACAGAAGCATGGTCACCGCGCCGGCGGACCCGCACGCCGCCGTCCACGCCGTCATCAGAGGCTGCATAAGTTGCGTCAGAATGACATTGTTGTTCAGAGATCGATCAGAGTCAGCAAGCCGATCGATCGGCGACGAAGAAATTAAGCTGCTCGAGCTTCGATCCAAGAGACTCCGATCCAACCATGGTGTCGTCGTCGACGCCGTTTCCCTTGGCCCCGTAGTCCTTGACGTCTACGGTGGTGATGGTGACCGCCCCGCTGGCAGACATGGACGCCAAGACCGCGACGACGACGACCACGACGACAAGGAGCAGCAGCCGACGCCGCCGCGCCATCAGCCTGCGCAGCTCCAGCGGCCTTCCTCCACGCACCAGCGCCCAAGCCTTTGCAGGATATATATGCAGCAACAGGGCGACGACGCGGACAAGTGAACGGTCGGAGGCGGCGGCAAGGTCGCCGACGACCGCCGCCGCGCGGCCGGCCTAACCGCCTCAGTACCCCCAGCGTCGTCCGCCACCACCACGTACGAGCCCCGAGCCGCGCCGCGCGCGCCGGCGTTGTCGTCGCAGGCGATCTCGGCGACACGGGTGACGGCGCACTGGCCGCCCACGACACGCACGCGTCGACGCCAAGGGTGAAGAAGCCGGACAGGAAAGCCGGCAGGCGGCGCGTGCGGAGTGCGAAGCGGCTGCGGGGGCACACAGACACAGCTGCAAAATTCGCGGTTCGGCTCGAGGCCGGGCGTCCAAAGTCGAACCGCCCCTGTCGCCCACCTGCCCACGTACACACGCACGTTGCCCAAGCCAGCCAGAGACCACGAATTCAAATCCCCTTTGCCGCGTTGGAATCCGACCCTTTGCTGCTGTTTTGCAGAGAAGGTAGTCCTGGCGGCGTCGAAGAACGCACGGTGCACGTGTTCCGTTTAAGGGCCTGTTCATTTCATCGATCCGGACTGGACCTGTGAATCCATTGTAACCTGAAATCTTGTGATGATTTGCACTATATTTGATCTCCAGGGATGAATCCAGGTGGAACAAGGGCAAAACGAACGAGCCCGACAGACAGAATCACAGGGTCCATGAAACACCCGTTGTCGGTACGTTCCTTCCACAGGTTCCACGAGGCACGTTGTGCCACTCACACGTCAAATTTTCTTTTGTTCTCCCTCTTCTATTAAACGGTTCTTTTTATCTTGATTTTTTTTTTTTCCTCCCCTACACTCACACTCACGCATGTGAATTCAATTCTTGCTCGAACAATATAAATCACCTTGGGAAGCTTGTCCTCTCTTTTTTATTTGTTGTGAGAGCACTCACAATCAGAACTTCTACCATGGTTTTCTATCCTCATTTATTACCCCTCTATTTATTGTTTTTGCTGATGTGGCGCTATATTTTTGAAGAGAGGGAAAAACACAGAAACCAAGTCTAACTAAGAAAAACCGGGTCTTCACGTAAACCAAGACAATTTGTGAGAGTGACAAGTAGGCCATGTGACATCATGATAGAAAAAATGCATTGTGGGAGATAGTTTCTTGACACAATGTCCAAGACTATAGAAATCATGATAGTTTCTAGCATTGTGAGTGCCACGATATCATTAGATGTATGTACGCATGTGAATTCCTTTGGAAACTATTTGTGCTCTGAATACAATATAATCACTTTGGAAGCTCGTAGTTCTGAATACAATAGGGCGGGGGACCTGGACCGCAAAGTCTTGGCGAGACCGGAAATCGCCTCCTTCGGGTTAACGTTTGGCGGAATCGAGGTACCGCTTGTGCAAAGAGCGTCGCGCGTGGCTGGGAGACTTCGGCGCCAATTGGGGTGTGGGGGGGTGTCGTACAGCCAAGCCGCCCGGGGCAAGCAGCGGACCCACCAGCCACTCGGGCCGGGCCAGCGGGCGCCAGGCCCGCTGCAATCGTCAATCTGCGCCATCGCGATGGCCAGGGCGTCGCGGCCGAAGTGGATGGGCTGAAGCCGCTGAGTCTTCTCAGATAAATCACTTTGGAAGCACATAGTTCATTGAATGAAAATTGAAGTGTTTGGTTCATGCCATGAAATGGGCATTGAAACTTGCAGTTCATTGGATGAAAATTGAAGTGTTTTGCCCAATGGCCATTTGGACTTTTTGATGATGATGATCGCTCAGGACTATTAGAGCCGTCTGTATCACATCCATTTTATAAAAAACCCCAGCGACCTTGTAGACGAACGGTGCCGTCGTCTCGTCAGTAGAAGAGCACGGCTCGTGCTCCCAGGCCACGTCGCCGCGAGGAGGACGCGTTGTACGGGATCTCGTCTACAAGCACCAAAGGCGCGGGATCCAGTATTCCAGCCTGCCGCACGGAGAGAAGCAAGCCTCGCGCCAACTGCTGTGCTTGTTGCCTTGCAAGACGAGAGTTTTGTTGCCTTTTTCGTGCTCGTTGCAAACAAACAAGCAAGCAACGTGTGGAATCCAGTACATGCATGAGTGAGCATATATACATGTATATAAATAAGCAAGCAAGCTAAGACAACACGCTAGCAATTGCAGCACATGCATGTGTGTGTATAGCATGTATATGTGTGTATAATATGCAAGCATGTATAGGCTTTCAGCCTTTTTTTTTTCTATTCTTCAAACCCTTGCGTATATTATTTTATTTATGTTTGATCCGCTTTCTATCAAAATAGCAATAAAATGGTCTACAAAATGGTGTTTATGGTTGATCTTAGCTATATTGAAAGTATTAAATAGCTTATAGACAACAAATAGACAAAATTCATTGTGCGACCTGAATTTTTTAACCATCCGTGTTCAGTTTTTCAGAACTTGCAGACGGGAGGTTGTCTGTGGGGTTGAACATGCCCTCAGCTCATTGTTCCATTATCTTTTAATTGTAAAGTTAGAAAATTATTGTCCATTATCATTTATTAAGTTCGAAAATTAACACAATGACACAAAGAGCTAAGAGCCCGTTATCTTTGTTTGTAAACTTGGAAAATTAACACAATTCCACAAAAAAGCTAAGAACGCTTTACCTTAGCTTGTCATAACATTTGGAGAAAAAAAAATGTTCAAACTCCCCTTAATACAATGTTGGAAAATTAATTAACACAATTCCACTCTAAGTCCTAACAACTAAAGAAATTATTCTAGACGTACTAGCAATGAATTCAGCGTAACTTTTTGTAAATTTTGTACATTTGTGGGAAATAAACCTACTTAAATAAAAACTACTGTAACTTTTTTTTTTGGGTAAATTTTGCACTTTCGAGGAAAGCAAACCTGAGAATGAAAACCAGTTAGTATATATAGTCGGATCCAACAGCCACGACTCGTGGGTGTTTCGTGGCACCAAAGAATAGCGCAATAAACAATTGGCAATCAGCGAAAAGGTAACATATGGCTCAGAAAATACAGAAAATAATATGGCAAACCAGATTACTGTAGCTTATTACTCCAAATCGTTTCAACAAAATAAGTACTGCATAACGTGCTCTTAAACACAACCACTACCCCTCATCCTGAAGAATGGTTCGACCTAAGATAAAGACTGGCAGGCCTCACTTAACGAAGAAACGACCTAAGATTGTAGACTTGACGACGTCGGTAGGAAGCTCCACCAGTTACCATGGCGATCAGATCAGATCACTGACCACCACGGAGGCGGAGGACAAGGTGGAGTGTGGACTCCTTCTGGATGTTGTAGTCGGCCAAGGTGCGTCCATCCTCCAGCTGCTTGCCGGCGAAGATGAGGCGCTGCTGGTCCGGAGGGATGCCCTCCTTGTCCTGGATCTTAGCCTTGACATTCTCGATGGTGTCCGAGCTCTCCACCTCCAGAGTGATGCTCTTGCCGGTCAGGGTCTTGACGAAGATCTGCATCTGTTGAATCGAATCGAATTCAAACAACCATATATTAATCGGCAAATAATGCCATCCGATAAAAGATTGAACGATCTATGTATAAGGAGAAAAAAAAGGACAAGAGTTACGAATCTACTAAGACTAGTGACGAACAATTCAGAGATGGCATCTCGCATCATCACAACCTAACACAAGAGATTAGAGATCAATGGACATTCGAAAGCTATCATATATTATACCTTGAATTGAACTCGACGAACGAAGAGAGAAACGAGATCGGAAACGTCGAGGGATTTGGGTTGAGAGGCCAAAGGGGTGGCGACCCTGGATATTTATATCTATCAAACCCTGGCCTGGCCTTGGCGTGCGCGGCGTGGACTCGGTTTGGGAGTTGGGACGGCGGCGCCCTAGGCTTGCGGGATTCCGCGCGAGATCACCGGACCGGATTGATTGCCTTCTTCGCCATTAAGAAACGGACGGGCCCAAATTCAAGAAAAAAAAATGGACGGGCCCATACGCAAGGAGTTCAGAAGGCGGCAGCGTTGGGCCGGTCCTGGGCTAGATCCAGTTGGGAAGGCCACCAAGCGTTTTGACCGTATGGGCGAATTCGTTTTGACGACACTTGCGTGGACGACTTCGCCATTTCCCCGTCCATTTGTTCTTCCAGTGGGTTCTAGAGTCGCATTTATATTTAATCTGGACTGCAGAATCTGGTGGTGTGTTTTTATGAGGTCCAGAGTGAGAATCGCATCATGGCAATTGGCGAGTCCCCTTGTTTGGACTTTGGAGGATGTCGTGTCTGCTCGCCCTTGTCAAAGAACCCATGGCGGCTTTCGGGAAGTGTTGAAAAGAGCACGCCGGCGGATTTACCCTAGATTTGTTCAATATATAGGCGTGCCAACATCCAACGAAAAAAGCTCGCTATTATCCGATACGTTGGTCCGATGTACCAATAAAATGATCTACTCTAGTATATATACTTTTAAAAATGACAATGGAATTGAATAATTAATTAATATTATTGACATTTGACTCAAACAGTAGAGACCCATGGAATCATCTACACCTAATAAGAACCAGTAAGAGTGGATACAAATGTAAAAAATGTGCTGGTAAAAATTAGAAAGGTAAAAAGAACTACTATAGTCGCTAGCAAAAGCAAGACCAATGTAACGATGATCAAAAAGAAAAACGTGGCATACCCTCTCTCTCTCTCCTTTTTGACAAGAGTCCAAAATACTCCCTTGGATCGTGTCGACAAAAATGGACAAAACTGTACTGTACCAGATCCAGATCGATGCGAATGCGAGAGGCGCACACGAAACCCAGCTCGTCATCGCTACGCCGCCACATGGCCACATATCTCATTCCGGGCCCACAGGCGGCCGGGGGCTGAGGCCCACCGGCCGGCTCGCGCGCGCGCACACCGAACGCCGCCGGGAACGACGACTCACAAGCGACTGGTAGTGGTAGTAGTATGCTGCAGCATCACGTCTGCCGGCTCAGGCGCGCCGAACCCGAGCCGCGCGGCAGTGGCCGGCTTGAGCACGGCGTCCGGGTCCTTGTCCACGGCGTCGGCAAGCCGCGGCCACAGCCTGGCGGTGATCTGCCACGACCGTCCTCCACCGGGCTGCGCGCCACCGTCATGGCCGCGGAACCCAGCCGGCCCGGGCGCACCCACGGTATCACCAGCCTTGGTCGCCCGAACCCGAAGTCCCCCACGTGGAACGCCACGAACGCCGAGACCACCAGCGCCGGGCTCCCCCGTGCCCGTGCCCACCACCTCCGTCCACTTGCCGCCGCCGCCCTCCGCCTCCCGGAACACGCCCTTGCGCGCCTCCATCCAGTCCACCAGCTCCTCGTACCGCTCCGACCGGAACACCTCCGCGATGGCCGCGCCCGCCATCGCCGCCACGTCGGCCAGCGGCGACGACGACACGGCCTCCACCTCCGCCTCCCGCGACGCGTACGTCACCACGTTCCCGAGTACCGCCGCACGGTGTCCGCGTCGTACCCGGCGGCGTCCACAAGGCGCCGCCTGCCGTCGACGAGCCACGCCATGCGGCAGCTCGCGTCGCCGACACCGCCCGCCGCCGCGGCGAGAAGCTTCCCACACGTGCGCGGACAGCGCCTCAAGCCGCGTGGCGCGGCGGGCACGGGTGCTGGCCGCGTCGCGGAGCCGGTCCACGTCCGCGGCCGACACCACGTAGTTCCGGCGCACGAGGGTGGCTGTCAGGAGCGAGTTCGGGAGGCTCTCCGGCGCGTACCGCGTGAACTCGGCGTCGAGCTTCGGGCTGAACCGCGGCGGGTCACGCGGCCGGAAGAGCGAGGCCCGCTCGTGGTGAGGCTCCCATGAGATGTCCCCGTGCGGAGGAGCTCCGCCCACGCGTTGGGCAGCGCCGTAAGGCCGTGTCCGTCGACGAGCAGGTGGTTGGTCGCCCACGACAGCGCGAACCCGCCGCACGCGAACCGGACCAGCTGCAGCGACAGCGCGAGGCTCTGCTGGAACGGCACCGCGATGCGGCCCAACGAGCGGTCGGCGTCGGCGAAGTCGACGTCCGCGAGCCTGACCCCAGCGGCGTGCGCCACCACGAGCTCCGCGCCGGCGTTGTCGCAGGCGATCTCGGGCACGCCGGTGTCGGCGTTGGTGACGATGCGGCCGGCGAAGGGGAAGAAGCGGGAGAGGAACGAAGGCAAGGCGGCTCGCGTGGCAGCCACCACGGCAGGGAAGCCCGCGGCCGGGGCGGGGTACACGGCGATGAGGTAGACGTGGAAGGAGCCGAGGATGAGGTCGAGGTTTGAGGGCTGGAGCACCGCGGGGAAGCCTCGCGGCGGGGGTCGGACGCACGCACCAGCGTCCGTGAGGAGACCGCGACGTCGACGCGCTCGGCTGGCATTCCGTCGGGCAGGAACGATACGATATCGGCTGTGGTCTCGGAGAGGGGAATGGGACACGAACGCACGAAATAAAATGGTCGGGACCGAGGGCAATCACTGGACACTCGGAGGCTTTGAAGGAGATGGATGGGTCGGGTGGTCGATCATGGGAAGCGTTTCCAACTTGGCAGTTTGGCGGGAGAGTGGCGAAGAACGGAGAATACCATCCGTGCACGGGTGTTGAACGGTGGCCTGGCCAGTGCTACAGAGATAGAGTACAACTGCCACATTTCAGAGGACTTCGCCCTCGTACCGTCGTCGTAGGCAGGGCAGGGTGCTGACTTGTAAAAGTCAGAAAGATGATCCTTTCGGCCACATCCGTGTACGTTTCTCAGCCTTTCGACGAACCAACCTCCCGTCAATAAATGCAATAAATTGTTTTGAGTCCAATTTTTTTAAAATGACCAAATATATAAAAAAAAATATAATAGTATTATAATGTACAATAAACATCAGTAGATTATGCATAGAATGTACTTTCATAATATACTTTTTCACAATGATATTTAACTTAAAAGTTTGACTCATAAATCGAAATATATCAGTTACCGGGTTTTGAAAAAAAAAATCAAAACAATACCGGGTGATCAGGAAACAGAAAAATCAGGACCAAACCAGACTTGGCCACCAACTGTCTTCTGCCAGACCGTGCATGCTTTTGACTTCTCTTGATCAAAGGCAGAGGTCTGAATTCCCTCCCACTTTGGATCCATGTGAATCGATCCAAGGTGCCGTGATCGTGCCTGGTCATAACAGTTTACAGACAGGGACGTCTTGCTACGCCACCTCCCTTCCAAAGTAATTTTAGAGTCAAAGCATTTGAAGTTCGACCAAAATTATAGAAAAACTATAAATATTTGTGACATCAAATAGATATATTCTGAAATATAATTAGTGAAGAATCTAATAATACTTAGTTGGCGTCATGAATATTATTATCACGCAATAAATTTGAGTAATTGAAACTTGAAAGCTTTAACTCTCAAGATTCTTACAATGGCTAACAATTTAGGATGGAGGAATACAACGGTATACAGGACAATTAGCACTGTTTCGATTCTCAAGCGTTGGATAAATAAAGCAACTAAGCAAGCAGCTACAGGCAGTTACATGCTCAGGGATGCCTATGCCTTCAGGGAGACAGGAGATCACATGCCAATCCCTTGCGATCAACAGCTTAGCCTTTCCTCATCTTGGACCTTGCGTACCTGTTGCTAGAGTTAAAGGAAACAAGAACATATAACACGCCTCATGATACGGGTAAGCCACAGGAGTAATTCACAACAGTGACACATCAATGGCGACCTTGCATACCTGTTGCTAGAGTTGGAAACAAGGAAACACGCCTCATGTCAGAGTCGATGAAATAAATTGTACAGTACACTGTGATACGGAGTAAGCCAGGACAGGAGTAATTCACAACGGTGACACATCAATGGCGACAGCAATTCTAGCCGCCTCAGTTGCATAGCTACCGGACATGATATTTTGAGCCTAACATACCCAAAATCAACTGTGCTACACGGTGCTGTGGCTGCACTTGCTGCTGCCCTGCTTGCACAGGATTCAAGACAGTAGCACAGATCTCAAGCGAGCAGCACCAGCCACAGCCAGAAAAAATGGCAGCCGAGAATTGCCAAATCAATACCAAAACCAATGCAATCTGAAACCCAAATGAGAAAATTAATTTGTACTACCTCCATCCACAAAACAATGCAATTATATGTGCATTCTTGGTTAAAGTGTCTAAAGTTTG
>JADLZK010004334.1:0-143681 GCA_015847255.1 Hyparrhenia diplandra | reverse complement strand
TCTACGTCTATACATACATTGCTAATTGAGTTGTTTGGCACGGCAATGCCTCAGCGTGATATAAGTGGCTGTTTGGCACGGCCCCGCCACAGATACGGTTTCCAGGGTATGTTAGTTTTTGGTTTGCATGCAAACGGTGGCAGCCGTAGGTTTCTCCCGTTCATTTCTCGCGGTTGTGGCGGCCAAATACTTAGCCCCGGAACTGTGGCTGGCATCACACTTTGGTGCCCGGGTGTGGCTACGGCACTGAGCAGGCTTAGAGAGATTCTAAGAGCACTTCTAGCAATAGTACTTAAAACATCTCATGCTTCTTTGTTTAGATAGGTACCTACTTTCACATTACCCATATTTTTGTTGTTTGCTCCATCAACACTATCTAAGATAGACCTCCCAAATTCATCCTTACAAAGGATGACATGTGAAACCTATGTGTCGTCCTCTCTCATGTTCTTTCACCATACAGACAAACTCAGCTAGCTCAAGGCCACACCGGGACCGGGGAGAAGAAGAGGTTCGACTGTGTCGAGGAGAGAGAAAGAGGTTTGGCTGCGCTGGGGAGAGGTCCGACCACGCTAGGGAGATGTTGGGCAGACATTGCTCCGATAAGGCCCGTTTGTGGGGAGATGTGCCAGTGTCGAATGAGGTGGCCACAAGAGGTGCATTAGAATTGGGAAGGTCACAGCACCTACCAAGTAGCGCCGAAGCAGGGCCGTCTTGTCGGGAAAGGGATGTCCCGGCATCGGTGAGATCCGATGGCTGTTTATTGGGAGGACATCGCTCCCACAAGGCCCGTTCGTGGGGAGATGTGCCGGCGTCGAACGAGGTGGCCACAAGAGGTGCATCAGCATTGGGAAGGTCACCGCACCTACCAAGTAGCGCCAAAGCAGGCTTGTCTGCGTCAGGGAAGGGATGTCCTAGCATCGCGTGAGATCCGGTGACTGTCGGATGTCCAGGCATATGCGAAAGCACGGGGGCACTTGCTAGTGTATAACAGAAAATGATACAATAAACAAGATTTGGTCCTTTGAAAATAATGATCAATTAAAGGTTGTGGTGCTATTATGGAGATGATGGTCGGCAAGAAACAAAGCCAATGACTACGGAAAAATTACAAGTGCTGCTGAGATACAAAGTTCAATTCTGTATTATCTTTCAGAATTTGAGAAACTGGATTCAACAAACAAATGTGTGGCTAAGGATATTAAAAGTTCATGGAAGCCACCTCCTGTTGATACATATAGAATAAACATTGATTGTGCATATCACTCAAATTCTAGAATAGGAGGGTGTGGCTTTGTTATAGGAAATGCAAATGGAGAGGTGCTTGCATCTGGAGCTGAAATATCTCCTTTAGTGGTTCATATTGAAGCAATTGCTGTTTTACTGGGGCCTCCAATATGCAACATAGTTGAGTATGAAGAAAATCATTTTGGAAACAAACGCAACTGCTCTTGCTGATGCTTTGAACTTTAGGCTAATTGATTGAAGCTCCATTGGGCAACTGCTTTTGCTGATGCTTTGAACTCTAGGCTAATTGATTGAAGCTCCATTGGTTGTATTATTAGATAGATGAGAGAATTCATGCAATTTGAGTTCTCCTCTCGTACTATCTATTTGTAATATGAGCTCTAATAAAGTAGCAGATAGTTCAACAACTTATGGAACGTTTGTCCTTGACTCTGGCTCTTCTGTACTGATGAGCCATGTCCTTGAGATTGTATCTCCACATAGGAATCCTGCTACCAAAAGCGGGCCGGTAGATTGGGCCACGCCATCCAATAACCTGCTAGCCGTAGGATCAAGACAACTTGCGATGTGAACCGTCAGATCATGGATCAGTTCGGATCACTGCCCGTTTCGTCGTGGACCCGAAACTTCCAGAACTTCCACGGTGAATCGGCCGCGCCCAGGGCGGCCACGCACATGCTTGCGCTGTGGAACGGGCCGCATCCGTGTCGACGAGCCGGTGACCGAGGGCGCCTCACCCTGCCATAGTCTAGGGACCGGACGGTGGCGGCGTGGTGCGAGCGTGGCCGAGATAGAGGGCGGGCCGCGAATGGCGACACATCAGCGTGATCCGCCGAGGCGAAGCAGCGGCGCAGCGCAGTGTGGCTGTGGACGGGAAGCACAGCCGCGAGCGCTACCAAGGCGGGATGGCACTATCGAGACAGGGTGGCGTGGCCGTGGACGGGTGAACTGCAACGGGAGGAAAGGACACGGCCGGCGGCGCTGCGGACAATGCGAGGTAGTGCTTCGTGGACCCAAAGCGGGTAATACCGATGGCCACACCCCTGCTATTGCCGGCGTTCGCTCGACCGTGCCGGCGGCGGGCTGCCTTCGTGGTGCTGCTCCCGTGCTCCGAGGTATGCAATAGCATGCACTCCACCTATTTGCACAAATGCCTGTGGGAGATGGAAATCAATTTTGGCAGACATCTCCCTGTATTCTGATTGCGCGATGCAGGAAGTGCATACTGTATCCATGCTAATTGTAGCTGTAGTGAGTGGTGATTAGCACATGAGAAGTATATAGCTGAACATACCGGTCAAGCAACAGAGCAGAATTAGTTGATTCAGTAAAACTATCCATGTTCATCATGATTTATACTCTTCCATATTGATTGAATAGAAGCATATCAGCGTGTTTTCTGGAATACAAAACGAGATGTATTATCTGTTGTTGATTCACAATTCGTTGACAATAATCTTCAGATGAACTGTGATGCCCAAAACAAAATTGTATAGAAATAATTGATTTCATATTTTAGAAGAATCATTAGTGCCACACAGACACAGTACGCAAGCACAGAAGAGCACCTGTGTCATTCCAAGAGTCATTCCAAGAGGGGAACCTAAAACTGATGTCACCAGAAATATTTTCCTCAATAAAACTTCCTTCAAAAAAATGAATTACACACTCCCTACACATTCCACAAAAAATCCAGAGCTTATTTGTGCTGAAATTTATCAAAAGATAGCATATGAAGATTTCACAGCAACTCAGCAAAACATGGTAGTCTGATTGCGGTTACCGTGTTGCTTGCCAAAGGAATACAAACGAGGTGGTAGGAATTGCTTTACTGGATTCTTGATCTGCATGATATGCTGCTTAGAGCTCTTCATGGGATTCTCAAAGTTCGTTGTCACTACAAGATCGTTCATGACTTTCACCCATGATCTCTTGCTAATGAACAACAGTCTTATCCTGTTTCCACAAGCCTGCCTCATTTAAGAGACAGGTAAATAAAACAGAGCCATGTGGGAGTGGGGTACAACTTCAAATTTTCAGTGTAAAAAACTGATATTAGTCTCAGTATAATCCATGTTTTGCAGGCTACAACACTTATGTTTCTTGATCACAAACTGAACTAAATGTTTGCATCTTGCAGTTTGTATATGCAATCAGAAATTTTTTATTATAACATAATTGCTCGATCCTATTGTATACATTTATCTGAATATTCAACTTTGCATGGAAGAGCTAACATCAGGCCAGCTGCATTACCAAGCTCCAGTCACAATTCGCTCTAGATCTACCCAATCAACGCTGATCTGCATGATCATATACTTTCTTTTTTCCTTGTACTTTAGTTACATATTGATTTAATGCTTCTAAGAAAAGTTAATTTTATAGTTCAGTTTCGTCAAGAGATCCAATCAAATGCAAGTATAAAAATGATTTGATATCTAAGTAATTAGTTTTCCTAATAGTTTGCGGGACAAATCCTGAACAAAGCTCAATGTCGTTCTACTTGATCTGTACTTACAAATTTACCTAAAGAATAGAATCAATTTGGTCCTCTAATTATACGATCTGAGTTAAAAACAAACCACAAATTCAGTTTGCCATTGCTAGAAGTATGCTAAGTACACAAACTACATTGCATATTTTAGCATAGTTCTTGTGTTACATCAGTAGACACATATTTTGTCACCTGTTGCTCTTATATGTCAAACCCTTTCCAGCTCGGAACCGGCTCCTCTAACTTACTCACCTACTACGTCCTGGGATGTAGAACGCCCGATGACGTTCGTTGAGCATCCGACGGCGCAACACAGAAGCTGTCTAATTCTTGCATCGGCCCATACACGACACGGCCCACATTACGCACAAGAAGAGTCGGAAAAGTCACAGGCGCTCCAGGCACACGCCGCCGCCGCCACGCCCTGCTCGTCGGCCGTCGGCTAGCTGCTGCTGCTCCTTGCTCGTGGCCTCCCCCAGCGCTAGAGCGGGCAAGCAGGCCCCTGGGCAAGTTCTCTCCTCTATCGCCCCGTTCTCTGCAAAGAACGGACTTTTCCAAGCACTCGCCGGTCGCCGCCGTTGCAGTGCCCGTGAAGATGGCCGCCGACCAGCGGCTGTTGCTGCTCACGGCCTCTCTCAGCACTGGAGCAGGCAATCAGGTCTTCGGGAAAGTGCTCTCTCCCACCGCCGGCCTCCTCAGTCCTATTCTGAGCTTGTGCACAACCAAGGTCACCAACAGTTTCACTTCCTTCAACAAGCTGCTGTTATGCATCTCTTCATTGTTGGTGTGAATGGGTGATACATCATAGTACGAGCAATTTGTTTATCAATTCTTTGTTGAATAACTATTGCAAAGGCTATCATATTCAGGTCGTAAGCTACTTGTAAGAAATTATAAGTTGATGCTGATACTTGATTAATGGCCGAGGAGCCCAGGTTACTAGAATTAATTTCTTGGTTGTGGCGTCATATATGTTGCTTTTTACAATAGGCAGTCTATTCATTGTAAGTCCTTTTTTGTGCTCGATCCTGGTTAGTTTCTCATTACATGAATGCGTATATCTTATTTTCAATATTACTGACCAAATTCTACATGTCAGGCAAACAAGTGGTACTTAATGTTTTCTGAACTCATTGCTAAGGTCATTTGAGTTAATTCAGTGTATGTTCAATAGAATTCCATCTTATGTATCTATATTTCCAGTAACAATTAACCATCTTTTTTCCATTTTTTTTCATATGAAAATATAAAAAAGCACTCAACCTTTCTTATACTTGCATTTTACACTACTATGCATCACTATTCCATCCATTGCCCATCACGGCAGGCCACTAATTGTGCACTAATGCTCAATTTTCAGTCTTGGTTTTCAGTGCAAATGCTCAACTAATTGCTTATAGCCTTTTTGTGTTTCTACAGGATGAAACATTGTGGCATGCAGTTTATGCTTGTGAGGGAAAAAATTGGAAGAAGATAGGTTTGCTTTCTCCTTTATGCTCTGCATCCCTTAAGCACTTGAATGATTGAATGGTCCCCTCCGTCAATAGAATAACTTAAAAAGAAAAAAAAAACACAGAGGCGCTCTAGATCTCACCGCCGCGCACGCTCTCGACGAAGATGGCCGCCAACCGATTGTTTCTGCTCGCCACCTCCTCCGGTTAGGTGAGCAAGCTTCCGTGATCGCTCCCTTCCCTCGCAGGGCTCATCCCCCGTCTCTGAAGCTGAGCGCCGCTACCGCCCTGGCCGCGCCACAGATCATTTACTGAATAATATCTTTGGTTTGACTTAAATTTAGCAATATTCAGTAACTAGACTAGGTTATATTTTAAAAACGTTACACGGAGAGTCATTGGTGAACTTGTGGTCTCTGGACTAGTGATTGATGATTATTGGCTTTGGGATCCTGACTTCACAATTGCTTCAAAGTAAATGGGAAAACTGCTAGGTAGTAATGTTTTTCGGATTATATATTATTTTTTATCTCATACGATGCTTCTAGGTATGTGATGGGTCCTCCAATCTGGGAAGCAGGGCATGGTAAAGCACTCCAAGCTTCTCTTTCATTGGGAATTTTACAGGTGCCACACTTGTGTCATACACTGAACTGTGGAGTTAAACAAATTGCATATTGTCTTTCAACTTTTCTCCACCAGTGGAAAATGTAGTTATTTCATAGAATATAGATGCTACATTAATTGCTAGGAGGCAATGTTTACGTTACCTGCAATGGAGAAGGAAACTTATGTTGCATTTTGCATAGTTACATAAACATCTTACTGTACTTTGTTGCAGTTTGTACGTACTGATCACGACACATTCAACTCCACATAGAAAGCTTTTGGTTCTGATCATTTTTGGAAGATTCCCAATGGTGTAAACTATGGGCCCTCGGGACTTAAAATGCTGAAGTGATAGTAGGAGCTGATCTTGACATCTCTCTCCTGAATACTTGAACCCAAGTCTTGAGGAACGAATGCATATAATTTGGGATAGCATGGTGGTAAGTTCAGTTTGTGAAGTGTTTTGAAAGGAATTAACAGTTAGGATTCACATATTTCTTTATTCAGAACAGTTAGGATTCTTTTGGTTAAATATTGAGTTCTCTCCTGATGCAGGTACAGAAGACAAGGTTTAGAGTAGGAGTGACATAGCTGAGTGAATTGTAAATGTAAAATGACATCAATTTGAGTGCCTAAAACTTCAGTCTTGTTTTTGATAATTGTGTCGATTTGGAAAAACTGAATGCAAAAGAATTTCTAATTTTGTGCTCACATTCAATTAAGCCAAATATATACATAACTAGAGTTTTTCTTGCTTCAATCATGTTTGCAGAATGGTTGTCGGCTAGTTGCTGACTTGCTGCGGTCGCCGGTGCTCTTGGTGCAGCCACACTGGTGAGCAGGTTCCTAAGAAAGCCAGGGCAATGGTGGAATGTTGTGAAGCCAATGTTCAAACTTAGAGTAGCAGTAGACAAATAATTTGGCTGAATTCACAATGTAAAATGACGTGAATTGAGATTGTAGCTCTGAATATGCAATGTAATGGCAATGTTGTTTGAAATACAATTGTAATAGCATTGTCCTCTTTATATGTATTATATTTGGAGTGCTGTTGGAGTATGTAATGTCCTCCAAATACATGTCCGTTGAAACTGACATATGCTCTCTAAAATGGATGTGTTTTATGAAATTCCATGATGAAAGTGCATCATTCTGTTTCTGAAATTGACATAAAAGTGAGTGATGATGCCCACTTTAGTTCCAGAACATATCAGTTAACATTTATACTATACATTTAGATGTCGTTGTGACTTGACTATATAAAAGAGTAATATAGTGCAGGTTGCATATATACACTTTCAAAATTCCCTTCTCTCGATCCATTTTTAGAATCATGTGTGCTTGACAATCGGTTCTAGTTTCGGCTGGTGGCCATTTTGTTAGATGATCTCTTTTGTCTGGCAATCCGTGACCCTCATTTGCGCAAACAAATTTGCATGATGTAATCTTGCTATCAGATGATCTTTTGTTTGTATACCTTTTTCTGACTTCGAAGCCTTGTTGTCCACCGTAGCTAAGCCAAAATGCCCAAGCTTCATTTGAATTTTCAAATTCCATGCCAACATGAGGTACCAAACCAGGTAGGATTTCTCTATAAAAGAAAACATAACAGGAGATGAAGACTTATGCAATTGCAAAAAAAAATATATATTACCAATTCTAGATCTCGTGGCAAACGAAATATATTAGCAAAAGGTAGCTGTACGTGTGATTGAAACAAGAAGATCGATTATACAAAGGGGTTTTGTAACAACCCGTGGCCGCCGGTGAGATCAACCCGGAGACGTGAGCTAATCACAGAGGAAATCGAAGGGGATAGGATCTCAATCGCAAGGAGGAAGAACACCTTCCTGACCTGTTCGATGTTTCTGGAATATTTTATTCGATGCTCCTTTCCCGTGTTGTTGACAGAGCTTGTATAGGTGATGTTCCTCCGCTTGGGCCTTGTGCTGGGCTGTGACTTGATAACTGGGCTCAATAGAGTTGGGCCTCTCCTGATACACATCTGGGTCATGACATTACCGCCCCCTCGAAACACAGCTTGTCCCCAAGCTGTGGCTGTATCAATGCCCGGATCCCACTGCATTCGAACTGAAGGATCTATTTTGCTTTGTAGCTCATTGATGTCACCAAAAGAAGTGCCATTCAGTTCTTCAGAGATGAGAACATAGTCAGCTAGAATACCAGGCCAGAGCACCACATCCAATTTGATAGCAATCGATTTCTCTTCCACTGCCATTGTGTCTTCTGAAATGTTCTCATGTGCAGCTCCTACTGAATCGACAAACTCAACATGCTCAGACAGTAGACACTCAGGTGGTTCATCAGTTAGTTTCGTATCCATACCAACAAAGCAATGTCCACCTTTAGCAAGCTGCTTCAGTAAACATTCATTTCCACCCCCACAAATGGTTTTAATAATCACTTGTTAGGATCACGATTCAGGTTAGCCTCTTCCCTGTTGGCCTCTTCTTCTATCTCCATAGAACAGAATAGAGCAGCAGAGCAGCTCGTCACTGCACTTGAATGATCCAGCGAATCGTCCCCTCCGTCGATGCAATGGAATATACCTGGTGATCACTCCTTGGTGCCCGATCTGTGCAGATATCTAGCTATTGTGCCTTTTTGACACAGCCAGCTGCCGACTGAAGTCTGCCCGCCCTTTTTTTTTCCTTCTGGCGCCTTCTAAGTTTGAATAGCTATGGTTCTCGGAATCAAAAAAATCGGAATAAAAAAAAAAAAAAAAAAAACTATGGTTCTCGATGCTAACTGGGCCACAATAGACTTATGGGCGTTTCAATTCTGGCTTCCTGAGCTGTTTGCTCGTTGCCGCTAGATCAGCAATGCACGGCATCGGGCGTTCTACGTCACGTAGTAGGTCAGTAAGTTCGAGGAGCAGGTTCTTCGAGCTCATGTGCCAAGACAAATCAAAGCAGGCCCCCCTACCGATACATGTTTTCTAGTTTGTACTGGTTTCCGCCGATTTGCCCGGAAGTAATGTGTAATAATATAATAGTGTTTCAAAAAAAAAAAAAAAAAAAACCATTCACCATTACTTATACCATCATGAACCATAGTAAGTATGGAAATGCAGTAGCAACAAATGAACAGTTTTGAACATTTATGGGCCCTATACATCAAGGACACTGAGCTCTTTGTTTTTCATCAGATGCAAACCTTGAGTAGTCACATGAAGTATTGGTACACACGAAAACAGATGAAGTATGTAGCCTGATTTTTGTAGCATAGCTTTGGTAATAGAAACAATCGAACGCATTGGACATGTAGTCTCTTTAAATACTGGCACCTCTGAGCCTGGGCCGCATTGTAGTGTCCTTTGTGCCAATACATGGCAAGCCACGAAGGCTTTTTTTCCTGCAATCCATGATGGTTTATGTAGATGAACAGAAACAACATCAAGGTAAAAAGAATGTCATTGCCATCAATTCTAAAATGTTAAGACCATGTAATAGCTGAGATTATGCAATCATTAAATGCGGTGAAGTAATGCTGGAGTAACAGCACTTCTGGTTTGGAAAGCATGTAAATAGATCAGCATAATTGCCTCTTTTTGTTTGTGAGTCTGTGACATGGAGGAACTGGTCTCGAAAGAGTGGTCGACATCGCTTTTGCTATTTTGCAGCAACAACCAATGCTCAAAGCAATTTTGTTCAATGAAATAGTATGCATTGGAATAATAGTAAAAGGTAGCTACTGGGTACATGAGCAGACTATTTCAGTTAAGGAAAAAACCTTTTGTGGTTTCATACTTCTATATTGATGTGCCATACTTTAGAATGTGAAGAAAATGAATTTACCACCTAAATGTCACACAGTCATTTAAGTAAGTAATATGAGGAGTCAGGACCAAAAGAGTGAATGGAGTTAGAGTCTCAGGTACAAAGTTGCCGTTCAGAGGGTGCTCATCGGAAACTATCCCCCAGGTGCATGTGCAGGCAATATATAACACCCACTGTTGGTTCGCTGCTAACTGCAGTGATCCACTACTCGGGATCCTTTTGTTTGTGATTTATTTGATCAGCTGAAATGCACATAATTTCATCCAAATTTTACCTTCCAAAACAATTCATGGAGGAACATAGAAGAGGCAAAAGAGGATTTGTAAATTGAATCCTCCCTACGTTTGCAGAACTTTAGTGTTTAGCAAAACAATAGGTGCTGAGCACATCTCATAGGGGCATTTCAGCGAGCACATGGTATGCAAGTTCCATGGTGACGCAAGTGAATCATATTTTTTTTTTTTCGGATCTTGAGATATCCTCTTATCGCAGAAACATGGCATTCAATTTGAGAGAAATCCAGTATTCAATCAATTGCCCAATCCACTTAGTAATCTTCAGGGTTTGGGGGTTTTGTTTACTTTAGCCGTCGTTTCGATGACTGGGCCTGCAGCAGGGCGTGGGAGCGAGGTAGGTGTGGCGCGGATCGTGGGCGTGGCTGCTTCGGAGTCGACGACGGCGAGGCAGGGAGCCATGGGCGGAATCTTACAACAGCGATCCGGGGCGTCGATGAATAACCTGTGGTGCAGGGACGGCGCGTGGCGTCGACGAAGACGCGGCGAGTTTGGACGGGCGAGCGTGGAGGAGTCACGAAGGATCCAGGGAATCGACGATGGGGATCGTGTCTTACATGGATCGGACTGATGGAGGCTGTACTGTAGCCATACTCACATAAATCACTGTAGTTGTACAGTGCCCGAGGTTCCCCACGTTTAAAGAGATTTGAGATTTTATAGATAATATAATAGTGTTTCAAAAAAAAAAGCAAAAAAAAAAAAAAAAACCATTCACCGCATACCATCTCTGGCTCCATTTATGGGCCCTGGGCCGCCATTCGACACATCTTATAATCCCCTAGAGGCCATCACCTTCCTCCCCAACTGTTTTACCCGGTCTTCAAGATAAGTCGGCTCATCCCCTCGTTTTTTGAGGTGTAGGGCTGGATCGAGTTGTAGTTTCGTTTTTTTTGCGATTAATTGTATATCTTTGCTTTTGCCTCCCGAACTTTTTTTATAGGTCATGTGCGATTAATAGTTGCCACCTTCGTTTGCATGACTAAAACTTCTGATCTGGTTTATAAAGTTATTGTGTCCAATTTTGAATTTGTCTTACTCGCACAAAATTCTGTGAGCTCACATACTAGTGCTCTTTTTATTTTTTCTAGGGCTGCTTATGCTGTTTGCTCTACTTTAGTTTCCCCCTTTGGATGTGTATCAGGCTTTTTTTTAAGCTGACTACTGTGGTTGCAACTTTAGATCGAGTCTCTGATCCCATCTAATAAATGCTTTAGTGGCTTTAGTATTATGTGATGTTACTAGTGTTCTGATGAATTACTTACATACTGCTGGATGACTTGTTGATTGTGCTTGTGGTAGTGTTACCTGGTCTTAATGAAGTGTCGGACTGAACTTTTTGAGGTCTAGAGCTGCTTTAGTTTCTTTGTTCTGCATATACTTTTTCTCTGTATCTGTTTAAGTGCAGTGATTGTTGCAACTCATCGTGAGCAAATATCTAATCTGGTTTATAAACTGCAGAATTTTGAATTTGTTTAACTATTACTATATCTGAATAAATTCTGTGTGCACCCTTATGAGTTTGCTCTTTTTATTTTTAGCGCTGCTTATTTATATTTTGTGCAGTTTAAATTGTTTTGTTAGTGGCTTCTATTGTGCAATGTTTACTTTCTAATCGTTGATTCATCTTGTTAACAGTTTAAGCTTCACCTCCAGCCATGGGTAAGGAGAAGTCCCACATCAACATTGTGGTCATTGGCCACGTCGACTCTGGCAAGTCGACCACCACCGGCCACCTGATCTACAAGCTTGGAGGCATTGACAAGCGTGTGATCGAGAGGTTCGAGAAGGAGGCTGCTGAAATGAACAAGAGGTCCTTCAAGTACGCGTGGGTGCTTGACAAGCTCAAGGCTGAGCGTGAGAGAGGTATCACCATTGATATCGCTCTGTGGAAGTTTGAGACCACCAAGTACTACTGCACTGTCATTGATGCCCCTGGACATCGTGACTTCATCAAGAACATGATCACTGGTACCTCTCAGGCTGACTGTGCTGTCCTTATCATTGACTCCACCACTGGTGGTTTTGAGGCTGGTATCTCCAAGGATGGCCAGACCCGTGAGCATGCTCTCCTTGCTTTCACCCTTGGAGTGAAGCAGATGATTTGCTGCTGCAACAAGGTATGCTATCAGCTATTTCTGTTGTACTCTTGATTAGCATAATAGTATGTGAGGTGAATATATAGTTTCATGCTAATGTAACAGGTTTTGAGTGGTTTACAGAATTTGCCATGTGAATTAGTGGCTTGAGCTTTCACTAACCTTCTGTTTCTTTCATGTTCAGTAGTTAATTAACATGGTAACTGTCATTAGTATGCTTGTAAGATCTGCTGGGGAAAGATTCTCTATAATTTTGATATAATTCTCACACAATTGTTCTTAGTGATGTGTTTAAAAGTTATTGGAACACTTGGTGCATAAATAATGAATTACAATTACAATTGTAGCTGCATTTATTTGTCATCATTTGATTGGTATGGTTAGGAGACAGTGGCATACGCCTGGTTACCTCTGTATTTTGGTATCTGCTTTGTATTTCTTAAATCATGAGCTTGGTTAGATCTATGTGAATTAGATGATAGTTGGTGATCTATCCACTTATGTGTTCCTTAAATACTTTTGCGATGTCACTGTAAACAACTTTATTGCTGAGAGATGTTTTGCTTACCACATAGTTTTGATTGATCTGATCTTGCTTTTTATGTGATATATATTCCATTAAGCTAATAGTATTGTTATGTTTGAAGTATATACTGTCTATGCCATGGTAATCAACTAACGGTAATGGTATTCTGTTGCTGTTCTGTTCTTAGATGGATGCGACCACTCCCAAATACTCC
Organism: Hyparrhenia diplandra; assembly: GCA_015847255.1. Lineage (NCBI taxonomy): Eukaryota > Viridiplantae > Streptophyta > Magnoliopsida > Poales > Poaceae > Hyparrhenia > Hyparrhenia diplandra. The sequence goes on along the minus strand of JADLZK010004334.1, from coordinate 130,947 downwards.
AAGGCACGTTATGATGAGATTGTGAAGGAAGTCTCATCCTACCTGAAGAAGGTTGGATACAACCCTGACAAGATTGCCTTTGTCCCCATCTCTGGTTTTGAGGGCGACAACATGATTGAGAGGTCCACCAACCTTGACTGGTACAAGGGCCCAACCACGCTGAGGCTCTTGACCGGATCAACGAGCCCAAGAGACCTTCGGACAAGCCCCGTCTCCCCCTCCGGGGACGTGTACAAGATTGGTGGTATTGGAACTGTACCGGTTGGTCGTGTGGAGACCGGTGTCATCAAGCGGGTATGGTTGTCACCTTCGGTCCAACCGGCCCGACCACCGAGGTGAAGTCTGTTGAGATGCATCACGAGGCTCTTCGGAGGCCGCTCCCGGTGACAACGTTGGCTTCAACGTGAAGAACGTTCTTTGTGAAGGATCCGAAGCGTGGGTATGTGGCCTCCAACTCCAAGGATGACCCCCGCCAAGGAGGTCGCCACTTCACCTCCCGTGTCATCATCATGAACCACCCCGGGCGGATTGGCAACGGCTATGCCCCCATCTTTGGATTGCCACACATCCCACATTGTTGTCAAGTTTTTGCCGAGCTCGTTACCAAGATCGACGACGATCCGGCAAGGAGCTTGAGAAGGAGCCCAAGTTCCCCAAGAACGGTGATGCCGGTATGGTGAAGATGATTCCCACCAAGCCTATGGTGGTGGAGACCTTCTCTCGAGTATCCTCCCCTGGGAAGGTTTGCTGTCCGTGACATGAGGCAGACGGTTGCTGTTGGAGTCATTAAGAGCGTGGAGAAGAAGGACCCAACCGGCGCCAAGGTGACCAAGGCTGCTGCCAAGAAGAAATGATGCGACCTGTCCCTTAATCTCGCATCTCCGTTTGCAATACCTAGATGCTTTAAAACACTATCAGATAAGTTTTGTATGCGGTCGTTGTTTTTATTGTGTGAACTGTTAAGCCCTGCTGTGGCGTTGCCTGTTGTTTGGGTAGCGTCAGCGTTGGGTTCTACCGGCGGTGTGCCTTGTGTCTGTTATGTCTGTTATCTGGTAAGTATCGGCAAAAACTTGAATGCTCACGATACTTGTGTGTCCGTTTTGGGCGCCGCTAAATGAAGTTTTTGAGAGTCTACCTGTTTACTATCTTATTAGTTTTGTCTGTTAAGCCTGATTTGCGTGTTATTTGAGCCTGATTTGCATGTTCTAATTTTTTACAATGTGATTGGAACTATTTTTTAACGTCTGATGATGTGTTTATTACATGGCGTGAACTGCCTGAAGTTACCATAGCAGGGATGTTAATAACTTAATATATTTCGTGGTTGTGGCTGCTTATACGGTATGACCACGGAAAGTGACCCAACCCAGGAGATATCTGATGAGCCCCGACCGCGGTGACGCGGTGCCACGAGATCTCTGATGATAGGAACGCTAAAGCGCGCGAGACGCGGTGAGGATCTGTTGGAAACCAAGGAGTACGTGTGTTTTTTCTCGATCACGGGTCGTTCTGGGAACAAACCTAGGCCTTTCTCCCAGACTGCAACTTACCCTTTCCGGGAGCAAACCTAGAAAATGCTACAGGTCGTTCCGGGAACAAACCAAGAAAATGAAGCTGGCTGGCTATCCGCGCTATCCGCCTGGCAGCGTCAAAGCAGGCAGTATTGATTTATAGAACTATAAATCCCTTGGTTAATGCAACTTTTTGTTTTATAGGTAAATTCTCACCTTTTTTAACAGAACGATTTCATCCATTACGAAGCTGTTAAGAAATTAGGATTAAACAATTAACCATATCTTGTCCACAAACGGGACATATCCTTTGGCCGCAACGAGGATGAATGGCTGCTCTTCCACTCAGCATTGAGTATGCTACACTCTGAAGAATAAGGAGAACACTAGAGGCACCAAGGCTCCGTATAGTCGCCCCTCATTGTCGCCACGGTGTTGCCCCTCTGTCGTGGCTTTGGCTATTCGGTGTCGTGGACCAAAAACTGTTTATGGTGCACTCTAAGTTTGTGCTGGCCGTAAAAAACTATGTTTAAGGTGCACACTCACAATGTTTGTGTTCATTATAAAAAAAATGTACTCATTGTCTTATAGTCGCCTTTTTTTTTTTAACATTGTGCTTGTAGCCGCCAAATTGAGGTATTGCTTTGATTTAATATTCGAAGCCTCGAATTTATTTGGCACACGCTATGACAGCTCTAAGGATCGCGTAGGTAACATTTCTGAAAAAACAAATTACTACTGTATACTAACTTTACCCGTAGTGACTTTTCGAGGAAGGTGAATCAATAGAAAACGCGTATACTCGTATAGGAATAACTAAAAGTTAACAAAAAATATTGCGCTGATTTTCCGTGTACGGACGACGCGCTCAATCCCATCCGAGTCAGGTCAGGAAAAGCCGAAAAGGGAAAACAAAAAAAAAGAATCCGTCTCCAGGCGACCTCTGCCTCTGCTGGTGGGTTTTACCTATAAATATACGCGACCCTGCAGGTTAAATTCAAGTATTCGCAGGTCAAATTCAAGTATTCCTTGGCTCTTCAGTTCAACTTCACTATAATATCGCTTGGGGTGGGGGCAGTTGCATTTGATTCAAATCTACTCGTAAGTGGAAACGTTGGAGGGATCGATCGATCGGGATGGGAGGGTGCTTCTCCTTGGACGGGGATGTGCGCGGCGGCATGGAGGCCGTCGGCGGCGGCGGCGGCGGTAGGACCCATGGCGGCGTGGCGGCGGCGGCGGCGCAGCAGGGCGGGCCGAACGACGCGGTTGACTATTTCTTCCAGACGCGCGGCCTCCGCGGTCTCTACACGCCCGTCGAGGTAAACACACGCGCGTGATCGATACATCGGCTGGATTGGGGTTTGGGTGTGGTGAATTGCGGTTTGGGGTTAGGAAGGGACTGCGGTTTTGTTGCTTACCCTTGTTTAATTGGTGGGATGCGCCTCGTTTTGAACGGGTTAAATGGAATTTTGGGATTTGGAAATCAGGGTCCTCTCATGATCTTTGGAATCTAGTTATTCGCTTCGCATATGCGTTGATTTTACTTCTATGTTCCACTAATGTGTCCCCATTAATGTTTTTCGGTGGCCATTTCGGTAGGCTTGCTCATCAAAACTGTTCGGACTCAAGCATGCAACACGTTTGATGTGGCCCATTTTGTTCTAACTTTGTTCTGGGAGATGCCCTGGACTAAATTGATCTCGCTGCACTGCTAGATTAATGTGTATTACGTTTTTGATCCAGCTCTACCTTGGCATAGATAAGCGGAATGAGAAAATGCATATGATTACATTACGAACTGCGATTGTGCCCATTAAGTTTATAATTTTGGTGCCTTACATTGATTGACATCACATTGTGTCTGAAACAAGTGTACATGTAACAATTTTGTAAACTTCCATACTGGCAGCATTTTTCTTCATGGGAATTAGGTGAGGTCAATATATTTTTAAGTTGAGTGGGTGCTGGCTGCTGGAGAAGCTGGGTGGGGAAGGAGTTCTTCATGATATTTGGATACAATAACTTACAACTATTTATTGATTGTGGGGCAGTTTGATTTAAGTGTTTTCTTATACTATGTAGTGACCTTATTTGCCTTACAAAGATGGTGTACTAACCTATGGTTCTGTGTCACCAGTTAGGCCTACAAACAGCTTACTAACATTTTCTTGAGTTAGCTGTGGGTCAATCTGATGATCTCTTATGCTGATGCCTGATATTTTATTTTATTCCTCTAATTGCAGCTGTCATTTTCAGCATCGAAGTTGCGGAATTTAGATGCCTTTTCAAAGGTGAAACCTAGCATTCTCAAGTACTTTATTATTCTTAATATTTCTACCATGGTAGTACTTGCCCCATTCTCCAGGCAGGCATAATAGCACACCTTGGAATGGTTGCCTCTGCCTTGTGTGTTGTTGAATTTTCTTAACTACAAATGATTGGTTGTGCTGTGAAGAATGATCAGACTATAAGTTGATAATTTGATACCATTTAAAATGGTCGTTATCATATTAATTTCATATTGGTATGCCTGTATTTTGCCAACAACCTTCAGTTATCTTATGCCTTACTCACATAAGATTAATATATCATGGTGTATAATTGCTCTAGAGTGATCCTATGCTAGTGGTCTACACTAACATAAAAGGAAAGCTAGAGGAGATTGGCCGTACTGAAGTGATTTTAAATTCACTGGAGCCCTCATGGATCACAAAGGTTACAATGTCTTACCAATTTGAGATTGTGCAACCACTCATGTAAGTATCTTATGATAGAAATGTAGATATTACTTGCAGAAAACCCCTACTAACTGCTACTGGTTTTCAACTCATGATAGATTCAGGATATATGATGTTGACACGAAGTACCACAACACTCCAGTGAAGGTATTAATATTGTACCTTTAATTCATCTTTTGTGCGTCTTCTCAAATTCATTACTTGGATGATGAGATATTGGTTTCAATCAGCCAACAATCCTTTCTTATTTGAGTACAGTATTCTGTGTATGGCTACATTTGCGAATTTATATCTTTTATCCATTTATTATTCTATGTATTTCACACGTCAGTAAAGATTTGCATCAAAGGAGATGGGTCATTAGCTGGCAGCACAATTCTCTCAAGTTCTGTTTGTAGTAAAAAAAAAAAAAAGCAAATATAAAATAGCTTAGAATATAAGTTCCATTTCACTTGTATGCATTGATTTAGGGAACAAAAAAAATCATCATGTGACAATGGGAAATGATTCCTGGCTCATCAGAACTAAATAGATTTGCTTTCATGTATACTCATTAATTTTCTATACAACTTACAAACTATACATTTGTTGATCTTTGCAGATGCTAAATTTGTCTCAGCAAGATTTTTTGGGGAAGCATGCTGCAACTTGTCAGAGGTTGTTACTACACTAATTAGACTGATCATTGCAAATACTGTGAATAATTTGTTTTGGCATTTTCTGTATTACAAAAACTTATCTGAATATATTCAAATTTTAAGAGTGATGCAAGAATGCATGGCCTGATATTTGTTTTGTGTTCCTTTTGCAGATTGTAACAAAATTTAACCATAGCCTGATAATAAATCTTCGTAGTGATTATGGACATGGACTTCATGGAACAATCACAGTACATGCTGAAGAAAGTGACTCCTCTAGAATGGCAGTTGAGATGATTCTTCATTGTGTTAATTTGGAAAACAAAGATGTGTTCTCCAAAAGTGTATGTATGAATAAACTTCCTTCGTTAGAGTAATTTCATAAGCTGATAGTTTTGATTCTCATAAGTGTCATTTGATATTAACTACACAGGATCCCTTCTTAAGAATATCTAAACTGGTAGAGACTGCTGGTCCCATTCCTATCTGCAAAACAGAAGTAGTACCTGACAACTTGAATCCTGTTTGGAGGCCAGTTACTTTAACATCACAGCAGTATGGAAGCAAGGCAAGTAAATTTTACAGATATGATGGTATTTCTGTTGGCATATCTTACCACATGCATGATTCATTGGTGACCTTGTGATTTCCCTTTTTTCTTGTGCTATTTCAGGATAACCCACTGCTAGTTGAGTGTTTTGATTTTAATTCCAGTGGTGACCATGTATTCATAGGGTATGTAAATGACTATTGAATTATTTCGTATCTTTTGTTGTTCATTCTAAGATGAGTTATGCCCTTGGTTGTCTTATAACAGGGCCTTCCAGACAACTATTACTCAGCTTGAAAATCTGTATACCTCAAAGTCTGGTGCAAATTTTTACAGCCACAAGGGACAAAGGAAGGTTCGAATTTTTCCTATATGATATATGATGGGATATACTGAAGAACAGAGTCACTTCAGCTAACTTCTCTTAATGTCTAAACTGGTGTCAGATGAAAGGACAATTGTTTGTGGACAAGTTTCAGGAAACAGTCCAGCATACTTTCTTAGACTATATTTCCAGTGGATTTGAGCTCAATTTCATGGTGGCTGTAGATTTTACTGGTTAGCTTAGTTTGTCAGCTTTTGCCTTTTGTTGTAATATCTGTAATTCTGTCTATAGTTTTAACATGTGACTGTTTTTTCTGTCTTTTCAGCTTCGAATGGAGACCCCGTGTACCCCAGTCTCTGCACTACATTGATCCCTCTGGCAGACCTAATTCATATCAACAGGTTAGGATCTGTATTTTGCTGATTTTTTTTTTTGAGGGCCATCATTAGCCTGCTAATTGGATTCCACACCAGGCAATACTTGGGGTTGGCGAAGTTCTGCAGTTTTATGACACTGATAGGCGATTTCCTGCATGGGGTTTTTGGAGCAAGGGCGCATGGTCACATATCACATTGCTTTAACTTGAATACAGCTACAAATGACACTGAGGTGAGCTTCATGACTGCTGAGATATGTTTTGACCACACTGGACATATTTCTGTGTTATGTTCTTTTCTCTACCTTCTGAACCATATAATCGTAATACAGTATGTAGATTTAGATATAGTATGTTTGTTAGGCGCAGTTATGGGATTGCCAAATCATGTGTGGCCCTTGCAATTTTGCTGAATATGCGGACAAACTGGGCAACATATGAACTATACTACTGGCAGCATTCACATTGCTTATATTGATGGTATCACCTAATTATGGTGTTTAAATTTCCAAATCATCATTGATGTTAAGGTTTTATTTATGAACGCAGGTGGTTGGAGTTGAAGGCATTATGTCAGCATACACCTCTGCTCTTTACAGTGTTTCACTTGCTGGGCCGACTATGTTTGGGCCTGTGATCAACAAAGCTGCAGAAATTGCAAGCCATTCCCTTCAATATTCAAACAATAAATATTTTGTCCTTCTCATTATCACGGTACGGAGTCAAATTTCTGCACATAGCCTTTGTTGGTTCGAAATGTCATTTATCTGACCATTTTTGCAGGATGGAGTTCTCACTGACATCCAAGAAACAAAAGATTGTATTGTAAGGGCATCAGACCTGCCATTGTCAATTCTCATTGTCGGTGTTGGAAACGCTGATTTCAAACAAATGGAGGTAAAGAGTTTACCTCAGAAATCACTCTTATTGAGAAATACTCCCTTGATTCCAAATTATAAAGATGGGTTTTGGCTTTTCTTGATACATACTGCTTTTGCTTGCAATGTTTTGATACATAGTAAAAGCAATGTATCTAGAAAAGCCAAAACGTCTTATAATTTGAAACGGAGGGATTAGAAAGTAGTCTGAATATTTACGTGCCAGCTCTAGCCCGAATGAACTGTATGCACATTTTCACTATGTGAATTCCTTCCATACACAAAGGATTTGACACCTCACCATGTTTGCTAAATGAAGCTGAGCTGTTGCATGTTGTACCTGTCCATCTGAGCACTTGGTAGTTTAGTCTGGCAGTTCATCGCAGCCTAGCTTTGCACCTTTTTTAATTGTACCTCTAGTACTCTGCATTTGATGAATCTGCAGGCACGCTGTCACTTGCATCTGCCAGAAAGTTTGTCCACTTATGTTATGATGATGTACTTTATTCTTGTCTGAAACTTAACAAAAGGCTCTTAGATTGCAAGGTTGTGCTGTGATGATCCTTCTTTTCTGCTCCACTTAACAATTGTACATGACAGATCTTAGACGCGGACAATGGTAAGAGACTGGAAAGCTCTACTGGCAGGATTGCGACACGCGACATCGTCCAGTTTGTCCCCATGAGGGAAGTCCAAGGTGAGCAGCGGTCGGCGTCATGCCAGCCCCAGCTGTCACCCTAAAGAAACAGTAACTGTTACCATCACCAATACGATTTCATCGCCTGACGATTCTTTGTCCTTTGTGCACAGGTGGGGAGATCTCCGTCGTGCAATCGCTTCTTGAGGAGCTGCCTGGTCAGTTCCTGCAGTACATGCGCAGTCGGGGGATCAAGCCACAGCCACAGCAGCAGCAGCAGCAGCAGCAGCCGGCTCCGGGGCTTGCTTCAGCGCCCGTTTACCCTCCTCTAGCGCTCTGAACGAGCTGGTCCTTTTGCCCTGAGGCTCTCAACTGTTGATTCCACTAGCGTCCCATCGTAGTGTAGTGCTCTTGTTCATACACTCTGGTTGAATGTTTAGCTTTATCTGGATCCAGCACAAGTAGACACTGCTTTCTTCTAGGTTAAAGCGAGACCAAGTAAATTCGCATTCTGTCAAGCATTCAGGTTGTCATGAAACGTCATTATTATATCCCCTGTTTCCATACTAAGTACGTATTTTAATCTTTGGTGATTGGTGGTTATGAGTTGACCGCAGCAAAGCTCCACTCCATGATGGTCCAGGCGCGTCCAGCGGCTGGCTGGGCATGTGGTGCTGGCCTGGAAGCCAGCCTAGAGCTCGTGGGGTGCTCACGATTACCGCTCTCTGCCTGGCATCTCTGTCTCTTGTTTCTTTTTTTGGGGTCCTCTCGAACAACTCGATTTCGCTGGAGGGCGGCACCTTCTTGCCGGCGGGCGTTGTGCGCCGACTGAAATGAGGCGTGAGCCGTCCGTTCTTAAGAGGAGATTAAATTATTTGTCAGCTTGTAACAGGCCTCCATTTGACCTTATCTGAACACCTTTATTTTTTAGTTATATATGGGAAGCCCTCCATGTCGTCATTAGTTAAGGTTACGGCGCTGTTTGCTTGGCATGAAATTTATAGGATCGGGGCAAACGTGTTCGTAAATTTTAAAACAATAGTCCCTTTTGGGTGGGGCTAACTCATTTCATTAGAAACGTCGTGGGATTTTGTTCTTTTAGTGGGTTGGAGCCACACAATGTGATCTCATGAGATTACTATACAAAAGGCGCTAAAATAATCTAATAACATATTTGCTATATTCATTGTTTTTCCTCCTGAATAATTATTTCTGTTGGATCAGATTTCTTCATCATCATCACAATATGACTCTTGTCCAAGCAAACAGGAGGGGTCATCATATATACTATATTATTACCCAATAAATTAAATCTGTAGTATACTTAGCAAATCTCTGGCTGAATGGTAGTAGTAAATACGTTTATTAGATGGATCGGAAGCCAAGTTGCATTACCACTTGTTAGCTCCCACCGTGACTTGCGAGAGAGGACTGAGAGGGAGAGTTTCTATGTAACGCGGCTTGTTGTCCCATGGTTAGGAAGCCACTTTCATTGTCACCATCCCGGTAGGCCACACTGGCGAACTGCCTTTCTTTTCGAAAAATCCTATTCATACGTGAGCCCTAGAGCCCTTCTATATTATATCTAATTTTGAATAAAATAAACTATTATACCCACTAGTAAGTGTTACATCTGACTTAAGATTATGATGTGTATTTTTTTTTAAAAAAAATCATAGTAGAATCAAACACAGATACTCACTCGCATGTATTTACAGTGCCAATGTCCATATCTAAGCTGAACACAATCTAGCTAAAATGTTCTTATTTGTGATTACCTTTGTCTATCTCTTATATATGTGGGTATTTTCAATAAATGACTTCACGTGTTATGTTACGGGCTCACGACTATCCCATCATAAATACATTATGCCCAAGATGAACTCAAAAGTATACATAGCACTCTCATTACTTGAGATCACTTATGTTCAATCTTTTTTTTAGTTATTGTGAGCATTCCTGTGAATGACGTGATAATTAATTTAGTGAGACCATTTTAGGTTTGTGTATGCGTGTGTTCATAGGGGTGGGTGTCCGTGGGTCTCTACGTTGTACTACATAATCTCAAAAAATATTGACTAGTTTACCAGATTTTGATTTCAAGAAATTGTGATGTGAATTTTTTTAAAAGATAATTAAATACGTATATTTTTCAAGAAATATATATATTTTTAAAAGTTAGAATTTCTATGGGCAAAAATCATTAAATACATAATATATATTAACTCATTGCACTTAAAAATAAAATTTCGAAAATGTGATTTCCAGTGCAGAGAGAGGCAAAAAGCGAATCAGTCAAAACAACAACTCGACCATTTCACGAACAGACAATAAATTGAGAAGATGCTCTGGACGTTTCTGTTGACAATCGTTTAGATGTGCCTCACTAGGACTTGAAAGACATTCTGTTGTGTCAAACAGTTTGGATGCTATATTATAAGCTAATCCTTAAATTTAATGGAATGACTTCATTACCTGTTAGAGTACCAATTATCAGCTTGTAAGAAATGATGTAGGCATAGTGATGAACAATCAATCTCATTCTATTTCAAGAAAAAAAAGGGCTAAAGACTGAGATGTTGATGGACCTTTTCCTTGTATGCATAAAAAAAGATTGAGGTTTCACTGCGGAGACTCTCAAAACAGATTTAACCAGACACAGTGATTGGTGCATGCCGCCAACGTCGAGACAGCCCTGGCAAGAGAAGCTGACAAAGATGAGAGGGGGGCAATAAAACCGTTGGGACAGCAGCAGGAGAAAGGAAAAATCACATGAAGCAAGCAGAAGCACATCGCCAGCTTGTCTGTGTCAAAAAAAAAAAAAAAACCCGCTCCGACGGACTTCATCACATCACACGCTACTAATTTAATCACCATTTATTTACTCGCTACTATTAGTCCCTCTCCCTCCCTCCCGACTCCGTCTCCCTCCCTCCCAGGCTCCTCCGCCGAGGCGACCAACCCCGTCAACCCGAGCACTCCCACGCAAACCCTAGCCAGCGCAGCTAGCAAGCTAGCCACGCCACCCCGGTCGGGTGCCAATGGCGGAGGACGGCGGCGACAGGGACCAGCAGCAGCCGGCGGCGACAGGTGGTGGCGCCGGGGTGGAGGCGCGCAGCAGGGAGAGCGTCAAGCTCTTCGTGGGGCAGGTGCCCAAGCAGATGACGGAGGCCGAGCTCGCCGCCTTGTTCCGCGGCGTCGCCCTCGTCGACGAGGTCACCGTCATCCGCGACAGGGCCACCAGGGTCTCGCGAGGTCCGGATCCGTACGCCTCCCCCTCCCTCCCTCCCTTTCTTCGTTCGCCGAATTCCTTGGCCCTCCCTGGCTGCAATGCGAGTGCGGTGCGGCGCCCCGCGTGGGGGGCGGGCGGGTTCTCGGGATCTGGGGCGTGGCTTCGCTTGGGTTGGGACAGCTGGACAGGGGAGACGGACGGAGGCGAGCTGTGGGTGCTGAGCTTGTTCGGGGCAATGCCGTTGACGCGGAGCTAGAGCTGCTGCTGCTGTTTTCCTGTCCGTGGGTGTTCGTTCCTGCGGGGCCGAAAAGCTAGAGGATCTCGTCATTAGCTGGGAATTTGCCTGATTTACCAGCGATCCCTGTGCAATGGGTGACATGATGCCTTCACTTGGTGCTACCTACCGCTTGGTCTCTGTCTGCGTTGCAGAGATGCATGCCGTGAGGAAAGCTTTCAACATCTTACATTCGTTGATATTTGCTTTGTTTGCTTGGAAGACTGTTGGGACTTGAACTCTTTGCCTCTGTTTTTGGTATACCCAAAGTTGCCGTACCATGTTGTAAACTTGCAATGTTCTGTGTGCTTATCTTCAGTTTCCATCCTTCGCTTTTGATGTATCTGCAGGGTCAGATCCAGAGTTTGCTGTTTTGACAAGATTTAGCTGCTGCCAATACTTTGGATTTTGCCTCTTCTCATTTGTTTTTGACCCTGCGATGCAAAGTTTTGTGCTGAATGCTTGAGATTTAGTTGGACCTGGACTTTGATTTGAGCTGGTTGGTTTCAGTTGGCCCCTGAATATAGGTTGCCTATGTTAGTACAAACCAACTGATAACTGAAGATACTCTGCTTTATGTATGATTTGGCTAAAATTTAGGGACAATAGAATCTTACAAATGATTGCTGTTAATGTCTATTTAAGAACTTCATTGGTTCAAGAAGTTATCGGTATACGACTTCAATACTGCATTGACCGTGTTTTAGTATGAGCTTGGTTCTTTTCAACACTACAGGGGTGGGTGCTCTTCATTGTGACTGGTTTGAGTTTGTGTGGGGCACTGCTTCAATGTGCTTCTGATTGTTTTAGCATTATCCTCCTGAAGGCCTTGAGTTTGTGTGGGGCACTGCTTCAATGTGCTTCTGATTCCTAATAGTTTTAGCATTATCCTCCTGAAGGCCTTGAATTTGTGTGGGGGAAATGCTTCAATGTGCTTCTGATTTCTTATAGTTTTAGCATTCTCCTCCTGAAGGAATGAAGGAGTCATGTAAAAAGGGATAGCCTATGTTGTTCTTCATGTGCAAATTCAACTGGAATGCCACTAAATTACTCTTTTTCGTTTCTCTTAGAGAATATTTCTCACTTTAGGCTTTTGTCCTGTTCACTTGGTTTAGTTCTTGTTGGGATGTAGTGCAAATATGTTCTACAGATGGGTAGGTCCTACCCTTTTTGTTTCTTAATTGATGTTTGATACAATTGTATGAACCTTTGCAGGCTGCTGCTTTGTGATCTGCCCATCAAGGGAGGAGGCTGACAAGGCTGTGACTGCATACCACAACAAGCGCACACTACCTGGAGTATGTAACCCTGTTTGTATTTTTTTCCTGGAATCTTGAGTACAATGTAGTAACAAGTACTAAGTAGTAACTGATCCCTCTGTAAGTTTCTTCTTGGAGGTCAGAAATTGTAGCACCATTTGGAATATTGCTTGATAAGTTGAAATGCTGGCATTTTCTGCATTCAAAGCTGTCTTCAAACTAATTTAGTGTTTACATAATTATCTTAGAATCTGGACTGAATCCTATCATTCCTATGTATTGTTGTACCTGGCCAGTACTAGCAGATGTTTGTTCATATATGAATTAGCTTTTGGACCTAAACCATGGAATACATGAGGGACTCCATGATAGAAGCCCAATTTTTGGAATGTGGGTGAAGTGAAATGAAACTTGACTTGTCAGTGGCATACAAGACAATTGTTTCTGATGATGGGTAAAATCTGTAATGTTTTAAATATTGTTTCAAGGAGTCTCCATGTGTTTGCAATCAATCCTCAAGAAATGTTTTTAATATTCCTAAAGCACATAATATATGTTTTCAAATGTCTTTCTCTGAGACTCTGACTAGATTTAACATTTCCCCTTTCCTATTATTTCTCTTTTTTTTTTTTTTTTTAAATTAGGCCTCAAGTCCATTGCAAGTAAAATATGCCGATGGGGAGTTGGAAAGATTGGGTATGAGGCTCCTCAAAGTTGTATCATCATTTACATTTAATGTATTTGCAGGTTGATTTTGTCTTGGTTTTTAGAATTTTCACTGACATGTGTTATACTGTTACTTCCAGAGCACAAGCTCTTTGTTGGAATGCTCCCAAAAAATGTAACAGATGCTGAAATGACGGAATTATTTTTCAAAATATGGGAATATCAAGGATTTGCAGATTCTGAGAGGTTCTCAACAAACGAGCAAAGGTAGATTACCTTGGTTCAGATTAGGAACAGAGCATCACCTTGTTCACCTATATCTTTGTCTTTCTAACTTGCTTATCAACTGCGGATGTTGCAGCTGGCTGTGCCTTTCTAAAATATGAAACAAAAGAGCAAGCAGTGGCTGCTATAGAAGCTCTAAATGGAACGCACAAAATAGAGGTTCGTAGAAATAAAGGATCCCAAAAGAATCTTTTTCTTAGCGATGATATTATTTCACTTCTCCTGAAAACATATCACATACCCCTACTACTTTTAACAGGATTATGTAGCTCAGTGATATATGAACTCAATATCATTGCATTTCAAAAGTTTCAAACAAAAGATGCTCAGTATGATTGCAATTTGCAAACATTACCTATCAGCCACACACTGGATGGTACCTCCAATTTACATATCACTGTTATGCTACTGAGCTATTTTCCACAACATTGCAGCAACAAAATTCTGGAATTCTCTGCTTTCATTAATTGAACATGATCTGATAGATTCATGTGAAGTAAAATTATTCAAACAAAAGACTCCATTTTCGAGAGCAGTCACTTGCCATTATTTCTTAAATAGAAGATATTTCCTTTATGATATTTTGTCTTATATTTGATGATATCAATGCACGGAATGGTCTAATACCTTGGCCTTGTATGATATTGATTACTTCAGTTCTGAAATGTCATAACCAGTTTTTACTTCACAAAAATCTAACATGCCCTGGTCTGTTTTTGTTTAGGGTTCAAACCAGTTACACAAATCCATGCCCTTGGTTGTCAAATGGGCTGACACTGAAAAGGAAAGGCAAGCTCGAAAAGCACAGAAAGCTCAATTCCAGTCTTCTAACATGTTGAATGCAAATGCTATGCAGCAGAATTCAGTGTTTGGAGCTTTACAGATGGGATATGTGCCGCAGTACAATGGATTTGGCTACCAGGTATATTATGGTATAAAAAATGAGGTTAGGTTAGGTTAGGTGTTAGCGCACCATACAGCAAACAGCTTGAGACAGCTCTGTGATAACCATTCATGTTGTACTATCATGCTTGGCAGAAGTGTGCTAGCAGTATTTAACCAAAAAATAACATAAGGAATGCTATACAAACTTGATTACTTGGATTTTATAAAGTATGCATTGATCAATAAACTATGTGCAGTATGGCAATGCCGTGAGAGTGCCACACTGACAGTACCTGTATTTAACTTGTGCATTGTGGATAATAATTGTACTTACATTGCTCTATGCAGCCACAAGGAACCTATGGGCTTATGCAATACCCTCCTCTATCTCCTGTGCAAAATCAAGCTGCCTTCCAGAATATGGTTCAGCCTGTTAATCAAGGAAGCTCGATCCGTGGAGCTAATTCTGAACTTTCCCCTAATTCAGTTCCTAGATCATTTAATTCTGCACAGTTGGGAAGCCCCTATTCGCCTTTGCCTGGTTTGCAGTATCCTGGAGTGTATCCTGGTGGTCCAATTAATCATCGTCCCTTTTCAAATTCTCACAGCTCAACCAAAGTTCAAAATTCAAATGCTAATTCGCCGTCTTCAAGCCCCAGCAGCAATCCTGGCCCCCAGATAGAGGGTTTGTCTTCTATACACACGAAATTAGCTGTTCATTATCTTATAAGTTAGTTTTATTTCTAACAAGAAGTCTCAAGTTTGTATTTAGAGGCATTATGTTCGAAGGTTTCTCTTAAAAATGACTGTCATGTGTGCAGGTCCTCCTGGATCCAACTTGTTCATATATCACATTCCGCAAGAATTTGGTGACCATGATCTTGCAAATGCATTTCATAGTTTTGGTAGAGTACTGAGCGCTAAAGTTTTTGTAGACAAGGCAACTGGTGTTAGTAAATGCTTTGGTAATTGATTCTTCCTAGTTTCAATTTCGATGACAGGACATGTTACAAACTTAGTTTGCTAACTTATTTTCCTGGATAGGTTTTGTAAGCTATGATTCTCCAGCTTCTGCACAAGCAGCCATTAGTGTGATGAATGGATACCAATTAGGTGGTAAAAAGTTGAAAGTACAACTCAAGAGAGACAACAGCAAGCACAGTAAACCTTTCTGACAGTGAATTCATTGTATGCTCACACGATCAGGAAAATCGGTACATATGTGTCACAATTGATCATTACATTGTTTCCTCTGGCCTCCCACCAATGTGTCACTGGTGGTGGCTCTTGTATCTTTGTTCAATTCACATTCTTGAAAACTGTCACATTGTGTATTTCCGGCGCAGCATAGTTGTAGCATTTGTACCATCAGATCTTGTACATCAGACATTAATTCATTCAATTGTTTTTTTTAATTCCTCATGAATCATTTGATTGTAAATAATGTTTTAGGAATTTACGGCATGACATGTTTCAGTGTTTGTATAATCCTTTTGACCAAATCTTATCTTACTGGTAGCTATAACTGATTGGGTAAGAAAAGAGCAACGTTGTTTTAGGAATAATGTTCTGTTGTAGCATGTTAATTTTTATTTCTTTTTTGACTATTTCTTATTACTGGATGCTTACTGACCATTGTTCGAAATCTTGCTAAAGAAAGGCATTTTGATAACTGCATGGTTACTGAGGCATTTTGATAACTGCATGGTTACAGCGGTTGGTTTGTATCCTTTCTAGACAAGCCAGATTTCGCAAAATATAACCACCAGCGGTTTGTGACCGAATTTTGCTATGCCCTGAAAAATATCATGCTACAAAAAAATTCCGAACCAAAACTTAGCCCCTCCATTTGTTCTGAGCTGTCCTAATTCGTGATGCATGAACACCCAATATGCCGGTCTAGTTTGTCGCAGATGTTATTAAAAGGACTGCAAAACGCTGTCACGACCCGTGGCTGCTGGTGAGATCAAGCCGGCGAATCACAGAGGAAATCGGGACAGGGATCTCGTTAACCAGGAGTTGGCCGTTGTGGCCTCGGTTCGTGGAGGAAATTGGAGCAGGGGATCTCGTTAACCAGGAGGAAGTTCCTGACCTCGGTTCGTGTTCGTGAAAATATTCTCTGCTCTTTCCCTTTCCTTTGGCTAGGCAGTATATAGAATTTGTCTTCTCTTCCATGTGGGTACCACAGCTGGTGGACCCACTTGTCAATCAATGCACTAGACTACTTGCTCTCCATCCTGGGTGTGACAAATGCAAATGTTCATTTTCAAAGGTCTGCATCCTCATGTGAGGCCAATGCAAAAACCTGAGATTTTATACCGCGGGCAATTCTCAAATCTGCACGCCCTTGCTTAAAAAAAATGTATAAGCGTCTATACTGGATCCCACATTCCCACCATCTGTGTTTTGAGTACCATTAAACAGAGCAAACGCCGGGCAAACACATGTGCGTTGCACAAGGGCTTGCCGCATCTGGCTTTGACCACTATACAAGATGCATGCCCATCTGCTGCTTTATCCCACAGACCCATATTCACACGCTCACCATGTATGTTATACAGCATCCGACTGCAGCTAGGGCGTATTATTCTGCGCTGACCGCTTCCGAACGGCAATTATTCTGCCTGTTCTGGTATAATACATTTAGCTTAGAAGATGGCTCGCCCACGTCATGGCAGACCCATCAGCATATACATCAGGAGTGCCAGGGCCCAGTGGCACGAGTGCCTTCGGGTGGCATATGCTGCAGTAGCAAAACAATGGATGGTCAGTGACACCGAGGAGGTGGTGTTAAGCACATAGTACAAATAACAATGTGAAAACTGAAAATGGTGCATCTGGCCAGGTGATCAGCTTAACGCAGTGAATGAAATAAAATGCTTAGAAACAAAATCAATTTCACCACCAAACATCCATATATGTAAGGTTTGATTAAGACTGGATGGCACTATTCTAGTTCCATTCAATATGTGATGTGATGTGATGTAGAAATTGCTGCTAAGGGAATTACTATAGTAAACACTACAAAAAGTTCATCAACCTTCAAAATTGGAATAGAGCTTCCACCCTACAATTCTCTTCGTCAGAGGTTACCAACCCCACTACTCGTTTAGATTGGAATCTTTGCACCCGGAATCTTTATGAATGAGTATTGCTTTGAAATAATAGCAACTGGTAGAAATGGAAATGTAAACAAGGAAGGACCTAGGGAGAAGCAACTCACATGAGTGAAGACCAGGAGCAGCAGCTGGCATTTGAGCATGATGATGTCCACGAACAAGGGGTAATCCATGCAAATCAGGCTTCGCAAGTCCAGGGGAAGGAGCAGGAGCTCTGTTGTCTCTCCCAGGATAATTAGGAGAGTGATGAACAGAAGGCGATGGGCTAATGGATGGTGGCGGCACTGCATGGGGTATGGTTGCAGGTGAAGCATAATGATGGTTACTAGCTACTGGCTCAGCAGCTGGTGCTACATGAGCTTTATTCTTTGGCTTAGTGGTATATCCATATTGACAAGATGGGGATGGAGATCTATATTCAGGCTGTTGGACAGGAGAATGTACAGGAGCAGGAGATGGAGCAAAATGCTTCTTTTCCTCATGACTCTTGTTATGGTGGTGTTCATGGTGATGGTGGTGGTGGTGGTGGTGGTGCTGCTGCTGCTGCTGCTGCTGCTGAGGATGATCTTGATAAGGCATAGGTGCTGGACTAGGTGTGTCAGTACCGCCCCACTGTGCAAAAGAATGTCTAAGATAAGGCGATAGGCTTATCTGCTTTACTCTGCCAAACACAGTGTGATTCAGTCCCAAGTTTCCTAACGATGAGTTAGAAATTGTTTGGGCCAACTGCTTCATCCTTGGAAGGGATGGTTGGTGATTCCCAACTTCAAGAACAATGGAGGCCTGAACAATTGTTGGAGGAGCAACCGTTGAACCCTTTGAATTCGTCAATTTGATGTAGAGGTTCTGCCAAGTACAGGAAAGGATTACTCAGTTGAGTAAATATGAGCAAAAATCTAATATTGGCATTGCCCTTGTATTGCCTTATCAGAACCACCATTTCCGCATCGCAAATTTGCTAATGTCCAACGAAGGAGTCGTTTACTGATTAGTCTTAAGGCAATAACTAGCGGATCAAAATGATAAAAAACAAAAAAAAATGATTTCTCCTCACTAATGACCTACACTACCAACTATTTCTTCCTTGTTAGAACACTTGTAAGTTGCAATACATAGAGATAGAGCATAGTAGTGACTATATGGATATGCAGCACAAAAAAGCATCCTAACCAGCAAATTATACAATAATAGTTATAGCCACCTGTTCTTTGTATTTTACCTAGCACACTCATTTATGACGCCATGTTTAACTTTTGCAGGAGTACAAAGTTAAACTATCATCTTGCAGTCCATACAATCTATGCTTGCATGTTCTCATGTGATCTTATATTATATATGCACAAGTGCTCCCACATAGACCACCACAAATTGGCAGCGATTTATATTTTCATTTATCAAGGGTACACCCAATTCACGATAGGAAAAAATGAGACAAACTGTACTCCATTAAATCCTAGTTACATTGATGGAGGCAAAAGGCAGATAACCGTGATAATAGTAAAAATGGCTAAAACAAAAAATTTAACCTAACTGATACTAACCTCATAAGGATTGAGACGTAGTCCAGACTTCATTTGGTCTTTCAACTCATTTGTTTTCTCCTGTACTTTGTAGATTGGGAAATTCAGAGTGAAGTTGAAAGATACATAGGGTTTCTGAAGAAGAAATGCAGCCTGTGGAGGGATAATGGTAATTCCTCCAGGGAACTTAAACACCTCAAAGTTTGAAGAGGTCCCAAATATAGACTTTGTCAGGTGGAGTGTCGACTGCTCCACGACCAAGGACATAAAAGAAGACCTAAGAATGCTCAACCAAGTTGATGATATAGTTGAGTGTACTGGATAAGGTACTATGGTGAAGATCACATATGTCCAGTTCGATGCACCAAATGGTTGTAGAAAATTTATGGCCACCTGTACAAAAATTGGGGAATCAGCATGGTAGAAAATTGGATACACTGTGTGTGACAAGAAGAATATAAACAGTGTACATCATTTTGCCTTACAGTTGAATTAGGAATGCCAACTTCCTCATAGATGTCGAATTCAAGCTTAGATGTACTTTCACTCAATTCAGAAACTGTCTTTTGTAGCATAAAGCTTGCCACAATATCAGCTGCAAAAAGAGCATGAATTCAGCAGTGAAAACAATGCTATCATTTCTCAACTGATGAAGCTACAAGATACATGTTCTTCAGACAGGTACATCTGGTATCTATATCGATCTAATTTTAGAAGTTATATTCAAGAATAGAAATAGTCCTCCCTGTGGATTAGACACTCTTGTGATCCCGATGCACGGTTTGAATCTCTAAAAGTGTATAACAAAAATGTTGATGTTGGCACAATGTTCACATCAAATAACAAAAATGTGAATTCAACTAAATAATAATAGATTGCGTATAAGAAGAATAACAGTTGCCTGTTACTATTCAGCTGTTTTATCCTTTTTGTCACTAGGTTTGTAAGTGGAGTTACAATTTCAACTTTTGCAGAGGAATAGATGCACATCATCAATGGCATAAAATCTTGGGTGGATTTTTTAGAGATGCAATTGTGCATCAGGATCTCATGAGTGCATGAACCTCTGGGAGCACTAGGTATGTTATTGTCTGTTTTGCAAATCGCAGATGCAGCCCACACTAAAGGTGAAACTAGAATGACACCTTGCACCATGGAACTATCAGAATAAATGCTTGAAAACAATTCATAGTTTTGTATACATGTGGAAAATTGAAGTGTCGACATTGATGATTGTTAGTAGCCATCAAAGCCAAGCATCAAAACCACCATCTCATGTGTGATTGATAGTTAATAGTTTGTCGGTGTAAACGTAGGCCATGCGCATCTTTGCCATGCAAAAAGCACGAAGGATTCTCAAGAATGTTGTATTACCTCGATGTAATATTCTTTGAGTCTTAATAAATCCCCTTTATCGAAAAATAAACATGTAATAAAATAGCAAATAGTAGCTTTCCTATTTTAGAATCAAATCGATTTTGATGGGTCACATACACAGGGAAGCAGGCTTTGATTTCTCTAGATCATTGGTTCAACATAAACTCATCCAAATGAACCAATCCAGACCTCAAAGCAAGAAAAGGGATACAAAATCATCTATGGTGCATCCCTAGGGTCTGTTTGGTGCCAAATAGGAGGGTTAAACATGGGCCAATTTTTCGGCTAATAAGAGCTAATGGGGATAGTTGGTGGCTAACCATTCCTAAGTTATCACAAGATGCATTAATTTTTAGCCATGGGATCTAAACAGGGGCCCTACTCATACAACATCCAATATTGACAAATAAGAGTAAGGACCCTGTTGTTTGTCGATCTTGGGTCTTGGTTTTAATAGTTACTAGCAAATATGCCCGTGTGCGTTGCAAACGGGAAAGACAAAAACACTAATTCGACAACTCATAAATTCTATAAATCTCTTTTATTTTGAGATCTAATTGCAAGCATATATAAATGAGTAACATATCCTCAAGTCTACAACATCAAAAACGTGTGATTCTTGGTTGTGTGTTTTTTTAGTGCGCTTGGCCAATTGTTTTGGCTAAAGTGTGCGACGTGTAAAACTCTATTTTCCCTTAATGCGGCAGACATGACAATGGGTGCGCTTTCAAAAAAAAAACATCAAATACGTCACAATTAACAAACAAATGTAGGAGCTACACCTTCTCGTCAAATTGCGGGAGGAGCTCGGTTTTAAAATTTCCGATCTATTAATCACAAAAAATATAATATGTTTCTTCAAGTTTTTTGATCGGGAGATCTTTCCAATGATAATAATTATGTATGATGAATATTAATATTTTTTAAATATAATTTGTTAAAGCTATTTCTCGGAAAGCGTAGCGACAAACATTTTGGGCGGGGAGTAGCCAAGTATGATCCTCTAAACGATGGTTGTTAGGTGCATTGGTTTTGTGTTGTCGCGTGCGTGTTTACTTAGGCGTAACTCGGCTGCGTCTTTAGTGTCCATATCGCCTACAAACTCTTTGTATTTCGTTGTTATTAATGGAAATGATCCTCTAAACGATGGTTGTTAGGTCTGTTGGTTTTGTGTTGTTGTGCGGTGTTTACTTAGCCGTAACTTTGCCTGCGTCTTTAGTGTCCATATCGCCTACAAACTCTTTGTATTTCGGTTGTTATTAATGGAAATGGGTTATCTTGAGTGAAAAAATAATTATTTGATCGATAAAAAATAAACATGGAAAAGACGTTTGTTTACCTTTTTTAGCCGTCATTATAGCCCGTTGAATCGACACATCGTGACATCATCGTGAAATGTCGAGAGCCGGTTCCTGGCTATATCCCGGACTTAGGCAGCGCTTCCCGCATACCGCAAAGACGATTAAGGCCCAATTAAGACCCGTATAGGGGCAGACCCGTATAGGTGGTCAAGAAATTTCCTCTCTTTATTAGTAGGTATAGATAAACTGCGGGGGCAATATAATACGAAACATTACCAATATGGTGTTTTTGAAACTGGTAATTTACTTTCATAAGACAGTTCTATGTAGAATTTGCATATACTTGCACCATGAACTCATAGTCCTCTAAGCATTAGTCACTTCCGAGAGTACATGCCACTTATCATCATCAGATTATTAGATGGATACGATTTTTCTCTTCCAAACCATTTTTTCAACAATTTGTAACATCACCCGGTTGAGGTGCTCGCTACCCTATCAAGAAAGTATTTGTCGGTGTCTT
Organism: Hyparrhenia diplandra; assembly: GCA_015847255.1. Classification (NCBI taxonomy): domain Eukaryota; kingdom Viridiplantae; phylum Streptophyta; class Magnoliopsida; order Poales; family Poaceae; genus Hyparrhenia; species Hyparrhenia diplandra. The sequence goes on along the minus strand of JADLZK010004334.1, from coordinate 108,853 downwards.
CTAACATCACAATTCCACATGCAATGACTTTGTCTATCGTGGCAAATATTGTCAAGACCTTCTGACATCACCATTGAACAAACTATTGTGTTCTCTACCACGACATTTTTTGTCAGGGCCTTCAAACATCACCATTCAAAAATGTATTGTGTTCTCTATCTCGGCAATTTTTGTCGGGTCCTCTATCATCACTATTAAACAAAGTATTGTGTTCTCTACCATGACAATTTTTTGTCGTGGCCTTCAAACATCACCATTCAACAAAGTATTGTGTTCTCTACCACGCATTTTTTTGTCGGGGCCTTCAAACGCCATTCCTCGGCAATTTTTGTCGGGTCCTCTATCATCACTACTAAACAAAGTATTGTGTTCTCTACCACGACAATTTTTGTCGGGGCCTTCAAACTTCACTATTCAACAAAGTATTGTGTGCTCTATCTCGGCAATTTTTGTTGGGTCTTCTAACACCACCATTCAATAGAAGTGTTACCTTTTCTATTTTGGAATTTTTTGCAAAAGACTTGAGCGGCAAAGTTTTGTCATGCTCTTGTGAGTCCAACATATCCAAAAGAAAATTTAAAGATGTATACTATTTCCATGAGTGGCACCAACCAAGAAATTGATTTATCTTTCCCGAAAGCACAAGAAAATATTGCTCCAATCGAGTTCTAGTAGAGGAAAAAAGGAATAAAATGCATTAGAGGTCCATTGACTTTTGAGGTGCCATCTAGGTCCATCAACTCTCAAACTGCATTATTAGGTCCCTAAACTTTTTAAGTAGTTCACCAAAGGTCCATACCCGTCGTTTATGTTTGTATTTTGCACAAACCTTCCCCTTTCTTTTTCTTTCACAAGCTTACCTCTATTCGTCTTCTGAGCGCATGGAAAAATGAATCGCTCAGTTTGATGACATTTAAACCCTGAAGTTCCTTTTAGTTAACAACAGCCAACCGAAAGTCATACACCAGAAGCACCACAAAGACCACCTGAAAATAGAATGGGTGCCCCCAACCCAAACTGGCAATCCTCGCAAAAATCTCCAAACAACACCATGTGAGGAAATGCTAACATGTAAAACCGAATATGGAAACACGGCATGCATCCAGGGATATCCACTAGCTACAACCGTAAGTTGGCTAAGCATTTCCTGTCCTGTAAGCTATATAACAAGAACAGCACTTCAACAGCTATACTGCACATAATGTAACAGCACACGCCGAATCGAACCACGTGAATCCGTTTGAGTTGGAGGCTGAAATATAGAACCAGAATCTATAGCAGGCACGCACTAACTACTAACAGCGTAGCTACGAAAGTGACAAAAGAGCACGGGAAGTGGCCAAGTAGCTCCCGAAAGGAAACAGGAGGACGCAACTGAAAATTTCGTCGAATGTGGTCAAGTTGCCATCTAAAGAAGCGAACTTTGCAGCTTCGCCAATCTGCAAGAACCACTGACTGAGCTGGAAAACTAAGCAAGTCAATCACTAAGGCACTGCTCGTGGAGTCCGTACGACGAAAGATATTTTAAAATTACGGCGGAAGATTGAAGCGAGGCGCGCGAGATCCCGCAATGCGGGCTGCTGACCTGCGAACGCGTCGCCCGGATCCCGCGCCGCCGCTTGGCCGCCGCCGCGCCCCGCGAAGGGCGGCAGCAGGAAGAGCGCGGAGAGAGCCACAGCGGCGCCGAGCAGCAGCGCGGCCGCGCATTGCAGCCGCACGGCTCCGCAGCACCCACCGCTGCACCTTCCTCCTCCTCCGCTTCTTCCCCTGCCCCTCCCTCCGCCGGCGTCGGCTGCTCCCGCTGCTGCTGTCCCTCGCCCTCCTGCTCCTTCCCCATGCCGCGCCCGCACGCCCTCACGCATCGCTGCCCGCAGCCATTGCGGCCACTCTGGTGTGGTGAGGCTGAGCAGAAGCTAGGGTTCTCGCGCTGCTGCTGCTGTTTCTTCTGCTGCCCGCCCGCCGCCGACGCGCACGGGTGGGAATGTGGGATGGTCGAGTTGGGGCAGAGGGCGTCTTGCGAGGACAAAGAAGTGCCTAGCGCAGTGATGGCCGCTTGGCTCCGAGCCCGTGACTCCGTGAGCAAACGTGTGTAACTGGTGGAGGGCGTTGGACGTTGGTGGTTTGAACCGTACGTTTGTGTTGTGCCGGGTTTTCATTAACTTTTAAAATTTGGGAATGACTAATTTGCTATATGCTCCTGCGTTCGTAAAATCATTCAATTATCGGACCCATGTCGCTCAAATTAAGTAAAGTTTGACCAATGTTATAGCGAATAATTCAAATTGGATAAAGCGAGAAATGCATGTTTTTTTTTATAGAGGTAGTATCTACTCCGTATTAGATTCCCTTGAAAACCAACTGTGTGCATCTTTTTCTTTCTAGCTCTATCTCTTCAACCTTCTTTCTCTCTCCAAAGTCCTCTTTCTTACTTCTAGCGTGGTTGGGTGGCAGGCAGTGGCCCTAGGTGTCTTAGTGGAACCGTCAGGCGGCACGAAGAAGGATCGATAAGATGCTCGACTCAAGCGAAGTCGCTACGTCAAAGAAGAAAGTTACAAATGATTGTGGGGGAGCAACAACTTCAGGGGCGATTTTTGTTTTGGTAACTGCGATAACTAGTGGATTAACCTTTTGCTAAGTGTTTATTAAGTTAGGCTAAATTCACACCAAGACCATGAACAAGGTGTAGAGAACTATTTGTGCTATGGTGCTAGAAGTAGAAGACCATCATCGAAACTGAAAGAAGAGCAAAGGTGTTATGATTGTGGGGAGGTTACTCATCTTGTGGCTGATTATCCCAACAAGTAGAGAAGAGATCAAGCAAGTCCAAAAAGGACAAGGAAGGCAAGACTATCACATTTAAAAAGAAGGATAAGGGCTATGCATATTGTGTTGAGGGTGACTCTAATTCCTCAAGTGATAGTGAAGATGAGAACCAACCAAAGTCGCTTGGCAGTGTTACCATCAACAAGAAGCCTTCTATCTAGGGTGGAGCTTAGTGGAGACAAAAATGGGCTCCCGCCCCTAGTTGCATCAATTCTTTAAGGGCCCTTGTTTCTTGCAAACTTCCAAACACACTAGCACTAGTACAGGTAATTGTTAGGCAGATAGCAATGAAGTAGCCATCACAGCAGCCCACTATATGTCTACTACTCTCTTAAATAACATGGGCCTCATGGGCTCAGCCTGCTAGCGCGGCTCCTAAACTTCCCACCACATGCTATTCCAATAATTTTGTCACCGTAGCACCAGTGTACTATTTGTTAATAATAATCATTATAAGGCAAATTTGTCCACTATCCGCCACCATTTTTTATCTTTGAAACTCCCTCATCATGCTTCATGGACAAGAGCCCTAAGGGATAATACGATGAGAGCGATAGTGGGAGTGATAACAAGGATGAGGAGCCCTCAAAGGAGGAACTCATGGAGCTATAGCAAGAGGCTCATCCTCTCATGTCATGAACATGAAGAGAGAGGAATTCAAGGAGTTGCATGACCGACAAGGACGATGGACAACAGACACGATCACAGTAAGTAACATGCCAACACCCATGATCATTTTTATTATTCAATTTTTCTTATTTGTTTTGTGTATGCCTTTTGCTTGTATAGTGGCAGGGTTATAAATTTCTACTTAATGTATTTATTTTAATATGTTAGATGTTTCGTAAGAAGCATTTGTCGGGTGCTCAGAAAAGGGGGGGAACAAAAATAAGATTAGTTCGTGGAATCATAGAGGAGTGTTCTGCATAAGTTTTTTTTTTCTAGTTGCCTAAGAAGCATTTTGATGAACAAAATGATGAAATGAAGAATTATAACTTTCAGCTATTAGAAACTTTCAAAGTTAGTTACTTCCTAGGTATTGTTATTGCAATTTAGTCGATTGAATGCCTAACGACATTTGGAAAAAAAAAAATATTTGGTTTCTTTTTTCAACTTATAAAATTTGAAATTCTTGGATGATACTAATCTACAGAGGTGTTACACTACTTTTGTAGATTTTTTTTCTCACAACAAGAAGTCAGATGTTGAGGTTGATGATTTTTTTTTCTCTGAAATAAAAGTGTTGCAAGTATCTTTACTAAAGAATCAATGTCAGCTCCTGAGATTCTTCAATTTGTTAAAGTTGTGGATTGCTACCTGAATGTCTCCATTGAGTATCAAATTCTCTTCACTATTCCGGTGACATACCATAAGCGAAAAGAAGTTTCTCTAAATTGAAACTATTGAAAAATTGTTTGAAGCCAACTATATTACAAGAAAGATTGAATGATTTAGCTATGTGCAACATTGAGAATAATGTTTGGGATGACATTAATCTCGACCTTTGCTCTTGAAGGTTTTGCATCAAGAACTGTGTAAAACTATTTTTACAAGGCATCAAAACATCAATTTTTATTTGTCAAACTGTCTTCATCAAAGGTAGATACATTCTTGAGAGTGTACGTAGTTGCTACCCATGAGATTATTCATGAGGTACATAGAAGAAAAGAGAAAGGGGTCATGCTTAAGCTTGACTATGAGAAAACATACGACAGGGTGAGTTGGAGCTTCCTTGAAGAAATGCTCAGGTCTAGAGGGTTTGGTGAAATATGGATTAGCTAGATTAGAAAGGTAGTGAGAGGTGTCTCCTTATGCATTACAACACGACAAAATAGTAGCTATTTCAAACCAACTAAAGGTTTGAGATAGAGTGATCCTCTGTCCCCCATTTTATTCAACCTAGTGGCGATGTATTTCCAAGAATGCTTATGAAAGTAGTTGATCTTAACTTGATTTTTGGCCTACTTCCTCAAGTCGGAGAGGGGTATCATCGGTTTACAAGATATGCTGATGACTTCGTTTCGAACAAATGTCGTGATGAAAATAAACTATGACAAAAGTGGCCTTTTAGCTATTGGATTAGATGAAGAGGAGACCAATTATTTTGCTAAACTGTTACTGGCAAGCAAAAGGAGATTTCCCCATAAAATATTCACGGATTCCCCTTAACTATACCAAATTGAAAGACAAGATCTACGACATGTCATTGACAAAATTATAAAAAAAGGATTGCTAAATGGAAGGGTAGGGTCCTCTCCTATGTAGGAAAGCTTACCCTCTTGAAAGCTTGTCTAACGAGTATTCCAATCTAATTATTTCTCGATCAAGATCCCTAGATGGGCTATAGATATAATTAATTCTCGATGGGGGCATTTCTTATTGGAATGATAGTGATGATCATCATAAACACCATTTGGACAATTAGCAGTTAGTTTCACAAAAAAAAGATGTGGGGACTACGTGTTGGATATGAGAAATTTAAATCTATCCTTGCTTTGGGGCCTCGGATCTTTAGATACCAGCTCAAATCAAATTCTATTTGGAGAGATATCATTGATTTTAAATATGGAACAAATAAGCCTAATGCGCTATGTTGTTACAAGTGTGGGAGCTTCCCCTTTTGAAAGGGTGTTCTCTCGGGCAATGAAAGCCGCCTTGTTGGGGATAAGATGGGTTGTTGGTGATGGTAGAAAAACTAGGTTCTAGGAAGATGTCCGGATAGGAAATGTTAGTTTGGCTACACCTTTTTGGTCATTATATATCATCAATGAACAATAGAGTAGGACCGTACATGATGTGTAGGATGGTGAGAATCTGATGCTCACCTTTAGATGGAGTGTGTCAGCCAGAGATATGAATCTATATATTGTCTAAACTATGTAGTATTATGGAATCTATCTTCCTTATTGAGGAGGAGGATCATATAATATGGAATTACACATCCACAGATAAGTATTCAGTCCGATCACTGTATGTTGTGATTAATCAAAGGGGGGTTATCCCAATGTTTGTAAGGTTAACAGTTCCCCCTAGGGTGTAGTTCTTTCTTTGGTTGCTTTCAAATAACAGACTGCTCACAAAAGACAACTTAGCAAAAAGAAGAAACGTTAATGACCCATCTTGCTTATTCTGCACTGAGAAAGAATCGATTGTGCACCTATGGCCAAATAAATCTAGAAAATAGTTAATGTTGAACATTGGCGGGAATTTTGAGTCTATTGCTCGTTTGTGGATTGCCCATAAATGTCATATTATGACTAATGCTAACTTCGGTTGTGACGTGGTCTTTATGGAAACTAAGGAATGAAATGTGTTTTTAGGGTGTGACTTGGACAGGGATGAAAAGGGTGTTGCTGTGACAGAGCCGACCACAACGACACGCACGCACACTCACCGCTATAAACACATGTACCTACCCCTATGAGCACCTCTAAAGGACCGAGCCAACAAATCCGGACATTCTCGAAGTCACCGCTGATACATCATCGTTGAGGGGAACATCGCTTACCACTTAAAACATAACACCAAAAAAATTCTGAAGTCAATATGTCGGTGTTTTGAGAACCGGGTATCCCAAAGAACCGGCAATAATTTATAGGCTGTGCAGTCCCCCACCACGATGGCGTGTGCGAGATGGAGACGAAGGGTTTATCCCGGTTCGTGACATGGGGCCCTACGCCCAAAGCCAGCTTGTGACTTCTCGTGATTACCTCGCACCAATGTACACGGGAACCAAAGTGGTTACAATGATTTGGGGATGAAGGAGAGCTTCAACCCCGGGGTTTGAGATGGCTAAGTGTGAATACCTAAAGGGTCGATCTGTCTTCCTGTGTCATTACTCCCCTTTTTATAGTACAAAGGAGAGATAATGTGTACAATACGTGTCGTGTACATGCGCTAAGGTGTCACCGCATGCGGGGCTTCAAGCAGATGCATGCTCGAGCCCTGGCCTCGGGTGCTCTGGTTGGGGCGTTGTTGTGTGGACGCGCGTCCTTGGGGCGCTTGGGTACGTGCCCTTGGGGCCCTTGAATCCCGCATAAAATCGGCTTCTCTTGGAAGTGTCGTAGCTGGCGTGTCGATACCCCGGGACCACCGGATACGTGGCGGGGAGGTGGAACGTTTAGCAGATGAACAGTGTGATCATGGTTTCCCGTGCGTGGTGGCGTGTGAAGTAACCGCTCCCTTTACGTCCCATCAACGGGGGACGTGAAGAGATAACGGGGCAGGCGAATCGACAGGGCAATCAATTGCCCTATCATTGTAGCCTGTGAAGCAGAGGAATTAAATGCGGCTGCCCCCCACTACTCGGCTAATATTTCCAAGGTGCGCCCGGGACCTCCTGCCCTCAGGCGTAGTGGAGGTAATTTATCCCGGGGTCTCCTGCCCTCGGGCGAGACGGAGATCCGCTCCCAGGGGCCTCCTGCCTTCGGGTGAGGCGCAGATTGTCCCCGGGGGTCTTTTGTCCTTGGGAGGAGAACGGAGGAGTAGCGCGAGTATGCTTGTTGGGTCAATACCCTTTGGCAAGGGCTGGACTAGGCCGTGTGGCGATGGATTCTATCAAGCCTGGCACGGGAGTCATCCTTGGTCCTTCTTCTCGACACTCTTGATGACTCCAACAACCTCCTAAGGGCCAGCTTTGTGTTCCCTCGGGCCGCCGTGGGCCAAACTCGTGGTTTACAAGCCTGCTCAAGGTCGTGTGTCGTGCCCATTGATTGAGTGTTTATAGATGGGCCCTCTTAGGCCGCTTCGTGGGCTGAAAGACGATATGTTTATTGATTCCTCCAAGCTTGTGGATCAGGTGACCCATGAGTCGTCCTCTCTTTTTAGCTGGTTTGCAGCCTGGGTTGCGTCTCGGGTTGTTTGGCCCGGCGTTGACTTTGGGCCAGATCCCTTCTAGGGTTTATGGGCCGCATCGTCGTTCTTGAGCTAGGACTGTTCGTGGGCCGATTATTTAGGCCCCCGACAGTAGCCCCCCGAGCCCCCGAGGGAGTGGTGTGACTCGCTCGGGGGTTAGTCGTCGTCTTCTGGTGATAGGGTTAACTTTTGTTCCCGTAATGGGTGCGCGCGAGCGCACCCGTTGGGTGTAGCCCCCGAGGCCTCGGAGGAACAACTAGTTCCTCTGAGGGCTTTTCTTCTTACGCGCTGGTAAGACCCGAACTACCCGCTAAATTGTGCGGATGTGCAAGGGGGTTGTCCGTTATGCGAGGGCGGCTCGAGCCCGCGCTTATGTGCGCAAGGTCGCTAGAGCCTCCTCGGGCTATTTATGCTCCTCTATCACCCTTCGGAAGGGAGGAGGAGGGTAGACATGCCATACTGCCTTGTGAGCCGAGTCGCGACATACTCCGGTGGGCGTTGTAACAGAAATCTAAGCGGGCGCTGTGCCCCTCGAGCAGGGGGTCGGTCGTGTGGTCTAGGACGCACTCCATGAGAACTCTCAAGCCTCCTAACGGATCCCGGGTTCCAACAGGTCGGATCCCGAGGGCCACGGCCTCCCCGGATGGGACATCTCTCGTAAGTGGTTACCGGGAATCTTAGATACGCCTCTGGAAATCCGTGAGCCCACGAGGGCCCGGGCATGGCCTGGTTGTGCATTTCTCTTCCGTCCCTTCCTCGATTGTCCCGAGGCGTTTGTAGAAACCCGAGGGGGCCCAAATTTTTAGAACCCCTAGACCGTAAGGTGGGCACGCGAGACCCGCGCGTCCCCCGAGGGCAACGCTTTGCGGTGGGTTTCCCGGACCTGCCCGGGGGCCGGACGCGCCCTCCCTTGCGGAGGGCATTTTGGCCGGGCAACGACCGACATTTTACCCCGAACGGGTCGGGCGCATTGGCACGCTTTTTCACGCCGTTCTCCCGTAAGGGGAGGTGATCGTTTATGTCCGACGGGGCGGGTTGCTGCAGTGTTTGCGGGGGCCGCCGGACGCATTAACTACGTGGGCGATCGGTTGCCCAGGGTTGCCCGCCGTGATCGGCCGGTTGATCGGCCGTCGCCGGTTGGGCTGCTTGGCGGCTTTCCTTTCGCTTCCTCCGCGCTCCAAGCCTCCTGCACCCCACCGCTCCAAGAGAGGGAGAGGGAGTAGGGATAGGAGAGAGAGGCGCTTGTACTTATACTTTGCGCCGGATCTCCCCGCCCTCGGTTATCGTCGAAGGGAGATGGCGTCGCAGAGGAAGAAGCCGTTCTTCCCTTGATCCTTTTCCTCGTGGGTCGCGGTCGTCGCGTGCGACGGCGACTACCCGGCAATTGGTGGGTGGATCGACGACCTTCTACGCCGCCGCGTACAAACGACGCGGCGGCCGAGGTGGTTGGTGCCCGACGCGTCCCCACGAAAGAAACCTACCGCCGCCTGGCTACATTGTTATCGATGGATCATCATAGGCGGGGGTTTGGTGTCTTGGGTGAATCGGTTCATCGCGGGCGATCCCGCACTACTACGGCATCGAGCTTCACCACATTGTCCCCAACTTGATTGCTCAGGCGCCGATCTTCGTTACCCTCCCGCAAGGGGATTCACGAGATCGATCCCCCCCGGGATCTGTGGAGATTGTTCTTCAAGGTGGAGCTGAAAACTATCAGCACCGGGAGCCAAGGCGGGCCGCGAAGGGTGGTGTGCGTCGGGTGCTGCATCATCCAACTCCGCACTCAAGAGAAAAGGAAGAGTCGCGCAAATGAATACATCGTCTCCAAGCTTGCTAGCTCCAACAAGGGATGGCAGGAGGAGTGGTTCTATCTCCGGAACTACGGAGATGAACTCCCTGCCTACACCGGGAGCGTGATAGAGGTAAAACCCGACAAGTGGCGGCACGGGTCCTGTGGCCTCGAGCAACATCTCCTGGACGGCCTCTAGGGCACCATCCTCAGGCTCCGGGAGCGAGGGGTCGACGCGGTAGAGGTCGTGGCTGCCTTCTCCCGCCATCGGGTGTTGCCTTTGGCGGCCCGGCCTCTCCGTCTCTGGGAGATGACAGACGAGGTGGATCTTCGCGGGTACCCGGATGGCCTTTGGGGTCTCTCCGATGAGGCCCCGATGCGCCGGGTCCGGGTGTTTCTTGGTGACAAGACCCCTGATACGATCCCAAGGATCCCGATCCGCCCGGCCGCGGGGTATATTTCTTTGGTAAGCTCTGGTTCTCGCTGTCCCTTGATTAGTCATCTTTCTTTCTTGGATGTTGACCTTGGACGGTCCTCCCTTGCCCCATATAGTGGAGATTGGTTTACAAGGATTCGCTCCCGCCGGTGCCCGAGGACCGGGATCGCCGTGATGCCAATCGGGCGCGAAACGCGGCGTGGCGGCAAAGAAAAAGCTCGTGAAGACGGGAAGAAGGCCAAGAGGGTGGCGAAGAACAATCGGCGCCGGGAAGCGGAGCGTGGTGAGTTCTCCGGAATCATCGTCGACCAACTCCGCATCGTCATCGGGGCGGTGCCAAACACTTTGCGGCGCCGGGATGCTCGTTGGGATAGCGCCCGGCGCGACTTTGTGGAGCTTGAAGAGTTGATTGTGCGTAAATACGAGGGCCGCCCGTGGTGTGGATCCGCGAAGGGGGTACACATCCTAATGATTCTGAATCCCATGGTTCCGTGGAGGCGTCGTAGTGGTGCCGATGCTACCACCGGGGCGGCCCATCGGACCCGACACCGACGTGGTCGGGAAGGAGCCGGTCACCCCTCGGTCCTTCCGGCTCCGTCGCGCCGACGCCGAGTTGGCTTCGGGTGCTGGGGGCGATCGGCACCCAAGTCCTTGCCGTCGAACCGCGGCCACGCCGAAGGCCATCCCGAAGTCCTTGTAAGTCGGATTTTCTTCTTACGCTCCCATAGGCTGCCTTTCTTCTCGATATTATGGTGGTGTTACGATACATTTATTTCTTTCATCGAGGAAACGGGGAGCCGAGGTGCTCACCCTCCACCCTCGGAAGCAGCTCAAGTCTGGCGCCCAAGCTTTTGCTGGCCAAGGATGCCAAGTGGTTGGAACCGAAGCCTCGGCGGCGTCGTTGCCTCCCCTATGATCGTCGGTGGTGACCCGGTGAACCGGCCAAGGACATTGGCGTTACTCGGCCCCGCCCCGATTGTTGTCGATGCCGCCACCGAAGGCGCCGAAGTGCCCTGAGGCGGTAGTTCGGGTTCAGCTGAAGCTTGCCCTCTCCCCTCGTTCCTCACCGCGCGTCACGGCGACCACGGAGGGCTTGATCTCGGAGGTGGTGCGGGGCTAAAAGTGGCACCGGCCCGACGGCGCCATGGAGGTTGACTCGGTGGTTGGCGTGGATCCTCTGTGACGGGGGTTTGAGGGTCCGCTCGGGGGGTCCCTCAAGAAGAGTTGTTTGATGCGGGCGAGGCCACGACATCTCCCTAGAACGGCCGGCACCCACCAACTTGTGGCCCTTCAGGTCCTCCGACCCGGGCTCTTCTCTTTGTCCCGAGGGGACCTTCGGCGCTCGGGGACCTGAATCGACACACCGTGGTGGTGGTGCGAGGGTCCCCAAGATTTCTTTGGTCGAATTTCCCCATTATGGGTGAAAGCTCTTGGAGCGTCCCGATCTCTCATGATCCCAAGGCCTAGGGCGCCCCCTCTCGAGCTTCGGGAGGCCAATAGCGGGTGGAGCTCCCGCTTTAGTGGTACACGACCGCCCCGAGGTTGCGGCTTGGGCGGAACACGACCCGGATTCAAAGGTGGGTGACCGAGGGCCTGCGAAAGATTGGCTGACCACGTGCCACCGTCGCCCCAGGCGATGAGGTTTGCTTGTCTTCCTTGAGCGTGGTTTTCCTTCTTTTTTGTTTGTTCTTCAACACTTGACGCGTGTTGGGGGGTTTGCGAGTTTAAAGAGGTTTGCTCGGGAGAAGTCCGAGCTTTTACGGAAGAATGCTCTGAACTGGGACGCCCTTGGGCGCGCCCAGTCCGAGCTGAATCAGACTAAGGGGGTGGTGGCTCGCCTCACCCAGCTTTTGCCGACGAAGCGGGAGGTTTAATGCCGCCCTTATCAATGGAGCCGATCGCGCCAAGGCCGAGCGACCAAGGCACGGACCGAGGCGGCCCAGGGCGAAGCCACGACTTTGAGGAAGGTCGGGCTGAATCCCTTAAGCTGCTCAAGGAGGCTCGTGATGAGCGTGATGAGGCTCGGGAGGAGGCCAGGAAGCAGTCGGAGATGGCCAACTCCCTGAACGTCCGCGTGGAGGAGCTAGTGAAGGAGGTGGAATCTGAGAAGAAGAATGTAGAGCTGGTCCGGAACCTATCCATCAACGAGCACAATGAAATGCTCAGGTGGAAGGAGAAGTATGAAGGTATGTATTTCCTCCCGACCCCCGACAAACCTTGTGTTATGTACCGGAATCGGTTTTTCCTTGTCGTATTAATCTTGCATGTCTTTTGCGAGGCCGAGAGGGTCCGGGCAGAGGCCGTGGAGGCTGCCACCAACATGTCCCAGTGCCTTAACACCGAGGAGAATTTGCATAGGGAGCTGAAGGAGGTGGTGGCGGATCATCTGCGCTGGTTCGGGCCCGCGAGCTCGTGGTCGGGACTTCCGTCCCCGAGCCACCGAGAGTGCTCGGGGTACATCCAAGGGAAGATCCGGGCGCGTTCAGAATGGGATGAAGTGCTGCCTGGCAGTGATGTGCTCACATTTCTCTCTGGAAGAGGAGACCCTCTAGATCCTCTCGAGATGGGTTCTTCCTTGGTCGTGATGCGGAGGAGGGCGCCGCCGAAGAAAAGATCGATGAGGAGAAGATCACCGAGTTTTATACTCGGGCGGGAGGGGCCAGCAAGCGTCTTTGGCCACCCACTTTGAGGATGAGCTCATCCCTCCTTATTCTCCCCGCGGAGTCGGGCTTTCGAGGCAGCCCCCGCCCCATGGAGCTGTCATTTGAGGATGCCTTCACACGCACCCCAAGGAAGGACGGCGAATAGACGAAAGTACCTCTCGGTGGTTCATCGGCTTCTGACCTTACGCTCCCGATCTTTGGGTCGGCGGACGCTTCGGGCCCGTGAGCCCTTGTAAAAACTTGATGGTGATGTTTATGGTTGATGGCCCGAGGGGCCTTTGTATTTGAATGGTTTAAAAACTTCGTGCCTGTAAAAAACTTGATGCTCCCTCATCTTTATGCCGATAAGTATTTGTTCAAGCTACTTTTTCGTATTTTTTTTCCCGAAAGTTGAATGAGTATGGGTACCCCTAGAGGCAATCCATGAACTCGTTTTTTGTCTCATTTCGCATGTTTACGAAGGGCCCTCTTGACTTAGGCATAAATTTTTTGAGCGTTCAAATTTTTCTAAATAGGATTTTTCTCGAGGGACCGTCATAAGGGGAGGGGTTCCCCTCCGGTAGCCCCCGAAAGTGAGGTTTTGGTCTTGTAGTAGTTTAAGACAAAACCTACCTACAAGAACACTTTGACTCATTGATTTGGAGAGAAAGATGTCTTCTATTGCTTTTGTACAAAATTTGTGTGTACAAGGTGGAGCAATCGGTTTCTAAGGATAGAACCGGCGTAGTTGTTCTAGATTCCAAGCATTGGAGTACACTTCGTCCTTTTCGTTCTTGAGCTTGTATGTTCCTGGCTTGAGTACTTCAGCAATGAAGTATGGACCTTCCCATGGGGGAGTTAGTTTGTGGCGTCCTCGGCTGTCCCGCCTTAGCTTCCGCACTGGGTCATCAACTTGGAAGCCTCTGGGTTTCATCCTTCTTGCATGATATCGCCGAAGCGATTGCTGGTAACGAGTTGATTGTATTAGTGCTATGTCTCTGGCCTCTTCTATTTGGTCCAAAGAATCTTCTCTTGCTTCATGGTTGCCTTGCTCGGTGTAAGCTCGAAGCCTTGGGGATCCGTATTCTATGTCTGAGGGCAGGATGGCCTCAGCACCATAGACTAGGAAGAAGGGGGTGAATCCCGTGGCTCTGCTCTTGGTTGTCCTTAGGCTACATAGAAGTGAGGGCAGCTCCTGGTTGTAACAGAACCTCCTAATTACTCGGGCCCACCTACACTGTCATTGTCTCAAAGACCTCTGACAGCAATGCAGATGCACCCAATAACTTAAGAAGCCTGTCAAGTGTCATCGAAAACCCCGACATACACCACTCATTCCGGATCAACAAAGGAGTAGCTACAACATTACAACATTTGTTACAAAAATATAGATCGAGTGTGGAAGAATAATAACCTTAATTTTACAAATTGTGAATAAGTTACATTTGAGTAAACTTAACTTATTTGCGGAAGCCGAGTAGACTAGAAGACAACTGTATCATGTCGCGCTCCCCCGACATAACCTTGGTTAATAGCACGAGTCAAGACTGCAAATGGGGTTAACAAACCCCGAAAGTACGGGAGTACTCAACAAGACTTACCCGACTAAAAGAAAATAGGAGAAGACTCGTGAATGCTGGTCTAATAGGATTCAAGGTAAGGCTCTTAGCAAGAATCAAGGACTCTTTTTGCGTAAAAAGCTTACTAGTAGTGAATCCTTACTTTCCACATTTTAATCCCAATTTAGTTTCTCACCTACTCTAGGTGATCTTACACTATAGCAAACACTTATAGATGTTCCATCACTTATTCCATCTCTTCACTGTTCCATAATTAAACTACGATGTAAGTGGGAAACCAAGTCTCCATATCCGAAAGCACGGCGATTTCGAAATCGATTAACCCAAATTGGGGAGTTCTTTCCACACGACATATGTAGCACTTAAGCTTGCATATATCAACCTTTTCCCTCGATACTCAAAACGGAACCGCGTCCCCACGCCACCCGAGAATACCGCATACACCTCCAATCCGGGACTTTAACCCACGAGGGTAACATGTACTCCCGCCATCTCTCCACTCCCAAAGCGCGGTTGTACATTTCCGATTTGACACCCCCAAGATCGCTTACCGAGTATGCGTCCCGAACTAGGGTCGATCGTGATGGGGTAACACCCATGACAGACGTGCCATTGGTCCAAGACCTCAGCGCAGATTATGCGTTCCATAGTCTCGAAGTCCACATTGCTTACAACGCGCGGTCCTTAATCGACAAGCCGGTGCAAATTACCCGACCGGTCTCAACTTTACTACCATATCCCAAAGATGGTTTTCTCATATAGCATCCTTTCTCAATCAACTGCCCATTCGGGCTATCATAAGAGACTTGTCACATTTTGACTCAAAAGTCTAACTAATTTAGCCAAAGCTAAGCATCCCTAAACATTTTACCAAAACGGGTTATCAAGGTAGATATTAAAATAATCAAGGAATGGTAATGCATCAATTAGGTTGTCACTCAACTCCTATCACCTAATGCGTAACATAAAGCAAAGGTGATATAAAGCTTTGTAAAAACACAAGAATGTTTAAATGAACCGGGGCTTGCCGTGTTGCGAGGGAAAAGTCGATTCCGTGAGAAAAGATTATCGACGTCAAACTTGATGGCATCCTTGTCGACCGGACGGATTTTCTCCGAAACTTGATCCTCGCGAACCATACCAATGTCTTCTCCATAAAGCTTCATTAACACGATCCGGCTCACTCTCGTATACTCTACACGTAGATGATGATGCATGCTTTAGCATGATGGAATGGTAAACATGATGCTTGATGGATGCATGAAATGATAAACAACTTGAGTACAACTTTACTTCACGATAAAGTTACAACCCAACAAAATCAACTTGCTAAACTACTCTACAAGATATCAACACCATTGCCTAAGGAGTTCTCAAGGACCATCTGATAGTGGTATGATCCAAGATTCGTAAAACAACCCAAAATCTACCCAAAACCTAAGTCGGAAGTCACTAATCATCTCATTTTCTAATTAAATAAATAAAGCATAAAAAAAGAAAATAATTTAAACATTTCAAAATGGCTCCAAACTTTTTTATACAAGTAGGCCATCTCATAAAAACAGCACCAAATAAAGTTTCATGATTTTTGGGTAAATAAAATAATTATTAAAAATCAAGGAAGATGCATTTTTCAATTAAAATTTGTATTTTTAAATCATGTCAAAAGTATTCAAAATTCAAGTTTCAAATTTTTCATGGGTAGACATACTTATAGGAAGGCTACACAAAAATTTTCAGAATTTTAGAAGTTCTATTTGAATTTATATGAAAATAACAAAAAAATGTATACTATTCATATAAATTGAAATTGGAAATTCATTTGTTAAAAAGAAAAAGACCTTTGGGCGAAAAGTCGGCTCAGCCCAATCATGTTTGGCGCTGAGAGCGCAGGCGCGCCTGCCTGGGAGAAGCAGGCCGCCCCATTTAGCGCCTTGCCTAAGCTTGGCTTGGCTAATTTCGCGAAAAAGACCTTGATTTTTTATGAAATTACAAGTAGGTACAAAACACTATTCACATGAGTTAAAATCTTCTCACCTAGCTCCTCGAAGCTTTGCCGATTTTACAATCAGGTCCCTCTTCTATTTCTTTTTTCCCTTCTTCTTCTTTCTTCGACGGCAGAAGCGAGGGAGGGGCCGGCGTCGTGGCCGCCGGGCCGGCAGGGCGGCTTCCCAGCAACAAGCAGGCGAACTAGCGACACCGAGCGCACCGCGCAGCTGCGGCCCGGCGAGAGACAGCCCGCGGGCTTTGGCCACGCCGCGGCCAACGGGCGGCGGCCGCACGTTAACGCGGCGTTCGGCGGCTTCAGCGGCGCGGCGAGGGCGGTGGAGGACCAGCGAGGCAAAGGGCGATGCGGGGATGCAGGTGGAGCGGCGATGGTGACTGGATGGAAACGACGACGTCCAGCGAACTCGGCCGGCCGTCCATGGCGAGACGCTGGATAGATCACGCCGCAGGCGAGAGGAAAGAAGGGTGAGAGAGGATTGAGGAACTCGTCCTTGACCTCACCAACCCGACAAGCGGGACCCGACGCGCGCAACACGAAGACGAGAACGCGTGGCAATGGCGTCGGGCGCTACGCCTGAAGCCCCAGCGCACAGACGCGCTGTAGCCCTGAAACATTTCATCGAACACGTGAAAATGCGCCGGCGTAGGTCGGTTTGGGCCGATTTGGGCTATTTCGGGCCGAATCTCGACATGGGCCAAGAGGCAAAAATGTTCTCCACTGATCAATCTTCATTTTTCATTAAAGGCCTATGGTCATTAGCTGCTCGGATTAAGAGATAATGATCTCCAAAGATGGCATTGTCAATGACTTAAAAATGATTACAAATTGTTGTCAAAACCTTGTCAAATCAAATCCGATCGATCTCAACTTTTGATATGTTGGTCCTCAAAGCATAAACTCAAATCCATATTTTTGGTCCGACTCAAGTTGCTTAGTAAAATTTCGAGAATGCGAGACGTCGACCTCGTTGAACGCCGATTCCGGACTTAGAAAAATTCTAAGTTACAATTTAGCATTTTCTTTCAACTTGAGGGTGATATTTGAGGCACTTAGAAGCCGAATAATGACTTGACCCAAAAATAACATTTGTTGTACTCCTCCAAATCTCCAATTTGGCTTAAAGGTCAAACTTCATATCTAGCTCGAGAAAATATAATTCCACCGTGGTCAAAGCATCAACTTAATAAACTTCCGAATTAGGGTTTTGAGCCGATCGGGGCATTTTTTGAGGCAATTGCTCAACATGAACCCTTAATGACTTTTGTTGGAGAGTTCATTTAGAGTCATTTGAGTACTGTGGCAAGGGTTGGTTGACTTCACCTGCTCCAGTTACATTATTGAGCCACCAAAAACACTATATAAGTAATGGCATGCCTTATCATTTCATGTGACTTTTTGATTCCGATCTTCATGAAACTTAACCATTAGCTAGGGCACATATGAATTGAGGTGCGGGGCATGAGAAATCATAGTTTCCCCACTAATCACTTATGTCCTTAACCGGGCTCCGGATATAAACATAAAAACTTGCTTTTGCTCGGCGATGCTTCAAGTTCACTATCATGAACTAATACACTTGTCTTTGTCCAAATCTATTGCTTAACTAGTAATTAACACCGGGGTGTTACACTGGTACCACTTCCTGCCGTATTGGTTGAGCTTGTTGAAGATTCTTGGCTTGAGGCCCTGCAAGATCATGCCGTTGGCTCGTTCTACTTGGCCGTTGGTCTTCGGGTGTGCGACCGCACACAGTCCACTCGATGTTGTAATCATCGCAAAATCCGTGAACTTCTTCCCAAATCGAAATTGGTCCCATTATCCGTTTTGATGGAGTTGGGGACGCCAAATTGTGAGAGGATGTCCTCCAAGAGCTTCACTGTTTCTTCTGTCAGAGGAGTGACGACGGGTCGGGCCTCGATCCATGTTGACACCTCTTAAGCTATATTTTTATGTGTCAATTAAACATATAATAAGGTTATAAAAAGAATAAAATATATATAATAGGTATTATACTCTATTACAAAGTTCCACGAGTTTTGGTGATTTATATCTTTTTTCAGGGGACTTGACAGTAAAAATACCGGAAAACTTAGAGAAAAACCCCCAAACAATAAGAAGATTTACCACTGATGAATTTCGATCCGAAAAGTGAACTAAAACATTCTAGAAGACACCAGAAGACACCAGGAGAGACGACACCACTCGGCCCACGAGGGGGGCTGGCGCGCCGCTTCCAGATTAGGCCGGGCCAAAGTGGGGGCGGATGTCGAGCCTCTCATCTTCCTAGGTCGGTTTCAAACCGACTTTGAGGTTGTATCTACGCCGTTGTTGAAGTCGGTTTGATCCAAGGGCCAAAGACTCGGCCGCCAGACTATATAAGGATGATCCTACCTCCCGCCTCGTGCATGAAAATCATTATTCATCATACTCACCTCGATCATAGCTAGGGCCATACCTCTCTAATTAGAAGAGCTTAGATCAAGTTGAGAGAGATTAGTAGAAAGTTGAGAGATAGATCAAAGAACTTGATTAGAGTTCTAGATCTGTTCTTGAGAGATAAGAAGTAGAGTTGAGGAGAAGTAAGGAGAAGTACGGATGACTGCTTCGGTGACTCTCTACGCTTGTACCTCTGGGATCAAAGGCTTCATTGCACTTGATCTTGAGACTTCTTTGGTGGATCAACCTTATATTTGAGTAAGTTCACTTATTTATATTTCTTTTCGGTTTATGACTCATTAGAGTACTTTGATTCTTATCGCTCTTGAATTGAAGTTGTTACCCCTAGTGTAAACGTGGTGTTTAGACTAGATAACTCATAAATACACCCTACTACCGAGCGGGTAGATCGTGGTAGTGACTAGTACCATTGATTCCTTTGGATTCCACTTCCCCGTAGGATAGGACACGTAGGGACATAGTTGCTTTGGGGAATAGTAAGTTTCACCCTTACTTTCCTTTGAGTACGTCCCCATTAAGGAATATCTCTAAGCCTTACAAGGATATAAACTAGACAACCATAGAATTCTTCTCACCTTTTATCCGAACTCCCCGTTCCTTCCTATTATCTCGGGGATTAGTTTTGTCTCATTATTCTCACACCATTCTCCATGTGGATTCGATATTTAAAACCCTCTCCCGGGTGAAGTGCTCATCGCTTTTACGCTTTTTTTGCAGACTATACAAATTTATAAATAATTCTGTAGGATAACTTTTACCAACAAGCATTTAAAATGCCCGCTGTTTGGAGAACGGTTTGTCGCTTACGTGAGCTAAACTAAATCTTGTATCATATCATTAGTTTAGATTTTTCTTTTTATCTTATCTTATTCAAAATCACTATCCAAATGGATACTACCCCTCTTTACAAATACTTGGCACCCAATGGGCAAGCTTGTAGACCTGTTCTATCATCTAAACCTATTCAAGCCGGATCTTATGAGTTTCGCCCAAGGTTGATAGAGATGGTCCAAAACCATACTTTCTCAGAGAATTAGACGAAAAAATCCTTTCATTCATCTCCAAACTTTTGAGGAGACATGTAAATGCCTCCATATTGAAGGCATGTCCCCCTCGAACTATCCGTTGGGCGCTCTTTCCGTTCTTTCCGAAAAAGAAAAGCTCGCCAAAGGGTACAATAGAAATAAAGAAAGAATGGGTGGCAATTGGGGAACTTGCTTAAATGAATTTTGTGTGCTGATTTCTTTCCCATGTCCAAACTAGTTAACTTTAGACTCTCAATCCTATCCTCTAAACAAAATCATAATGAATCTTTGAGTGCCTATTGGGAACGATATGATCTTCTTTCCAAATGACCTAATCTCGCCATACCGGACCATGTTCTAATTCAACACTTCTATATTGGTCCGAATAGAAAATCTAGAAAATATTTGAACACCTCTCGCGAATGGATCTTTCATTCATCTTTCAACTCCCTAATGCATTGTTATCTTAAATAAAATAGTAGAGAACAAGGAGGAGGATCCAACCTAGTAGGGAAATATTTAAAAATAAAAGAAATAACGTAAGAAGAAAGATTAGTCAATCCAATTCTATTCCAAATTCTTTACAAATCCCAAATAATCCGAACCTTTAGAAGAACCAGAGGTTACTCCAATCTCGATTTCTTGCTTGATATCGAGGATGATCTCTTTTACGCATTATGGAAATACCTCGAAATATCGATTTACATCTCGAAGACTAGAACATCACAACCTTATCCTTTAGATTCTTCCGATTTAACACATT
Organism: Hyparrhenia diplandra; assembly: GCA_015847255.1. Classification (NCBI taxonomy): domain Eukaryota; kingdom Viridiplantae; phylum Streptophyta; class Magnoliopsida; order Poales; family Poaceae; genus Hyparrhenia; species Hyparrhenia diplandra. The sequence continues at coordinate 88,476 of JADLZK010004334.1, read as the reverse complement.
TAAAAAGGAACTACGTAAGAACTTGTCTCAATCATAAGTAGCGAATGGATAGAAGAATCGTGAGGTTTCCTCCCGATGTGATCCGTTTGGATTCACCTTCTATACCTATTCGTTGCCAAATTAATAAAGATCCTTTTGATGCTCTTTATAATCCTATAGTGGGAATAAACATCATGGCATTATCCTTTGCTCATGACCTTCTCAAAAATATGCCATTGAGTCCCACTACAAAATTATTGTTAAAACCTTCAGGACAAATTATCCAAAGCTCGGGAATTCTTTATGTCTTACCAATCAAGATTAATAATATCATGGTACATCTTAGCTTCTATATCTTTGATATCATGGAGTTTGACCTGCGATAGGACAACCAATAGAAAGGCTTACTTTTAAAGGACAACCCTAGAGACTTAGATTTTCAGCTAGACAAAGATCTTCAATTTGCATTACCTATAGTCCAAGCCATTCATGTTAAATCCGAAGTCTTGTCGAACTGATCCTATGGAGAAAGTTAAAGAGGCCACAATAGAATATTTTGTGGAATCTAATCAAGAAGACGATTCGAGAATTCTTTATTGAAGAAGAGGATGAAAATCCTACTACTTGTAACCTCTAGATGAATTTGAGAACCCACCTAGACCTCCTATTGAACTTAAACCTTTACCACCGGGCCTCACTTATGCTTTCCTAAATCAAGATCCGAGTCTCCAAAGTGATCATAAATGATAAACTTACACCGGAAACGAGACTCTTAGGGCGATAACTGTCTTAGAAAAACATCGCTCGGCCTTAGGCTACGCACTCGATGATTTAAAAAGGAATTAGTCCTCTCTCTGCACCCATCGTATTCCTACAGATCCAGATATACCCCCATCTATAGAACCTCAAAGAAGACTTAATAATGCGATGAGAGATGTAGTTAAGAAGGAAGTTCTTAAGTTGTTACACGCCGGGATTATATATCCCGTTGCCACATAGCGAGTGGGTAAGTCCTGCACAAGTCGTGCCTAAGAAAGGAGGCATGACAGGTTGTTAAAAATGATAAAAATAAATTAATTCCTCAAAGAACTGTACGATGGAGAATGTGCATAGATTATAGAAAACTAAACAAAGCCACAAGGAAAGATCATTTTCCATTGCCTTTTATTGATGAGATGTTAGAACGATTGGCAAAACATTCTTACTTTTGTTTCCTTGATGGATATTCGGATATCACCAAATCCCAATCCATCCTAATGATCAAAGCAAAACCACTTTTACATGCCCATATGGAACTTATGCTTATAGAAGAATGTCTTTTGGGCTATGTAATGCACCTGCTTCTTTTCAAAGATGTATGATGTCTATATTTTCCGAAATGATTGAAGAGATTATGGAAGTTTTCATGGATGATTTTTTTACGTATATGGAAAAACTTTTTGATGATTGTCTAGAAAAACTTAGACAGAGTTTTGCAAAGATGTGAGGAAAAGCACTTAGTCCTTAATTGGGAAAAATGTTATTTTATGGTTAGAGAAGGAATAGTGCTTGGTCATCTTATTTCGAGAAAGGGGAATAGAGGTCGATAAGGCAAAAATAGAAGTTATAGAACAGTTTACCTCCCTTGTGAATATTAAAGGGATACGAAGTTTTTCTAGGCCATCTTTGGTTTCTATCGTAGATTTATAAAAGATTTTTCGCATATTGCTAGACCACTTACCGACTTGTTAGCCAAAGATACTCCCTTTGTTTTTTATGATGCTTGTCTTAAAGCTTTTGAAAGTTTGAAAAAAGGCTCTTGTTTACGCACCAATTATTCAAACCCTTGATTGGTCTTTTACCTTTTGAAATTATGTGTGATGCCAGTGACTATGCCGTTGGGGCAAGTGTTAGGGCAAACTAAAGACAAGAAACATCATGCTATTGCTTATGCTAGTAAAACTTTTGACTGGACCACAACTTAATTATGCTACCACTTTGAAAAAGAGTTACTAGCTGTTGTTTATGCTATAGATAGGTTCAGATCTTACTTGGTAGGAGCTAAAGTAATTGTTTACACCGATCATGCTTTGCTTTTGAAATATTTGCTCACCAAGAAAGATGCTAAACCTCGTTTAATAAGATGGATTTTGTTACTCCAAGAGTTTGATTTAGAAATTAAAGATAAGAAAGGAGTAGAAAATTCATTTGCTGATCATTTGTCAAGAATGCACTTTGAAAAACCAAATGAATTGCCTATTATTATGACTCACTTTCGGGGGCGATATGTTTTATCGGATAACCCATACCGATCCCCTGGTATGCGGATCTTGTTAATTTTATGGTTGCAGGGATATGTAGCACCAAGGACGGATAAGAAAAAGCTTATGTATGAAAGTCGTCACCACTTATGGGATGAGCCATATCTCTTCAGAGTATGCTCCGACGGGTTACTCGAAGATATGTGCCAAATGAAGAAGGACTTCAAATTATTGAAAGATGTGACTCATCACCATATGGAGGTCATTATGGGGCATTCGAACACATACAAAGATCCGGCAAAGCGCGTAATTTTTCTGGCCAACCATGTATCAAGACACAAAAGATTTCATCCGAAGATGTGAAGCTTGTCGAGGCACGGAAATATAAATGCAAGAGATGCTATGCCTCTAACAACTAATCTCCGAGATAGAGCTCTTTAATGTCCGGGGAATTGATTACACAGGACCATTTCCAAAATCTAGAAATTATGAACATATCCTAGTAGCAAAGTGGATTATGTTTCAAAATGGGTAGAAGCTTTGCCATGCAAAACGGCCAGATGGTAGAAGTTCAATCAAGATGTTTGAAGAAACTATATTCCCAAGATTTGGAGTACCCGAATGGTAATTAGTGACGGAGGAAGCCACTTCATTGATAGAAGATTCCAACAAAGATTTATTGAAGCATGGAGTTCGTCACAACATTGCTACAGCTTACCACCCTCAAACAAGTGGGCAAGTAGAGACTTCAAATAAACAAATCAAGAACATCTTACAGAAGACAGTTGAAGAAATGGAAACTAAATGGAAGGATAGACTTCCGTAAGCACTATGGGCATCCAGGACGTATAAGACACCAATTGGAATGACACCTTATCAACTTGTCTACGGAAAGACACATCACTTGCCCGTAGAGCTTGAGTTCAAAGCTCACTAGGCAATCAAGAGATGGAATATGAATCTTGATGTTGCGGGGAGTTCGAGAGGAAGATGCAATTATCTCAATTGGAGGAATGGAGAGAGAAAGCTTATCATAATGCTAAGATTTATAAAGAAAGAACTAAAAGATGGCATGATAAAAGATAAAGATAAAGACTTTCACCTCCGAGATCGGGTATTACTCTTTAATTCGGGGGTAAATTATTCGCATGGAAAACTTCTGAGCAAGTGGGAAGGACCTTTTAAGGTAGTAAATTCATCATCACATGGAGCAATCACTCTTCAAGACTCGAAGGTAAGTTATTCAAGGTAAATGACCAACGTCTTAAAATTTTCTATGAGCCCGATAAGCTCGATGAAATAAATAAATTAAATGAATTAGATGAAATAGGCTTTATGATTTATCCAACCCAAAGTAATTAATTTTAAATGAAACTTATTTTTTGTGGGCCAAAAGTATAAGCATTACAACTAGGATAGAGATATTAGGCCGTAGGAAAAAGGATAGGGCACAGCGAACAGGCACCGCAGCGGTCGGCTTAAATGGGCTGGCGGCCTTGATTTGCACCTCCTCTCTTTTCCATTTTTGACCCAGGAATACTCTAGAACTTGCCCATTGTAATGACGAATATTCTGGAGTCATTTACGTAGGAGAAAGTACTGCGAGCCTTTCCATCCTATTCCATGCACCTCTGCCTATATAAACAAGCCTCTTCCGATCATTTAATCTTATCTTATTCATCCTCCATTAAGACCGACGACCAAAGCACCACTTATTTTCATCATGAAGAACACCGAGACCCGTATGGTGATCTACGATCCTGGTCAAGGCAAAGAACCAATTTGTCCAACTCCATGGCTATAGTTCCGTATAAGCGAAGCCATTAGTTGCGATCAATCCACCACCTTTGAACCCGAAGTTTGCACATGGACGCTTACTTGCACGTAACTTGATGGTCAGCGCGACGTGAGCTTAGCTACATCTCTAGACGTTTAGATGCTCGAGAAGAAAAATACAATGATACTTGAGAAGTTAGGAGTGCTCGAGCGCATTTTGAGTAAGCGTGCTAAGGATATGTAATACGCCGAGATTATAAGAGCACTTTATCGAGTCGGCTTATCAAGATAGTTATCGAGTCAATTTTGCTTTGAGTTAAATTAGAGTTTCGAGTCAGTCATTGAGTCAAGTTTGTTTGAGTCTATGTTAAGTTTGGTTGAATAAATAAAGAGTGCTCTTACTTTTAATAAATTGTTAATCCATTATCTCGTTGTTATTTTCTATATTTTTGTATATGTTTTTTTCTTGTCTCTACCATATTTTTTTGAATAAAGGATAATAAAAAGATAGTGTGGGGGAGACAAGACGAACTTTAAGAACAATGAAAACCGAACACTCGAAAAGCGAAAGCAAAACAATAAATATAGAACGATGATCCAACACGATCGAAGCTCGGGCCAAGGAGCGGCAGAGCTCTGGCGGCCGCCAGAGTGATCCACGCCGCCGCCGGCGCCATCTCGCCTCATCTTGATTTCTTCGACCCTGGGTTTGATCTCTCGAACTTTGCTTTTAGTTCGTATTTTGGTTTTACGTTACATCAGTTTGAACCTCTTTGCCGATATGATAAATAATAAAAGAGAATAAAATAAATTGATATGCTTTGCTAGAGATAAATTCACATAATGCTTTTTCATGGATAGATTAATTGCTGTTAATAAATAATAAAGATCCCAAGTTACTAAAAGTTGTTGTGAAATTTGAGATAGAGTTTGATGAGAACTTAATTCTTGATATCTTTTCTCTTTGAGAATTTATTTCGAAAATATTAAATTAATAGCTTTACTTCATCTCGTGGTCAATATTATATCCTACTAAAGCCATGCTATGAATATTAAAACCAGCAATAAGCTATTTGCTTTGTGTTGAGCTTTTGTCAAATTTTGTGACTCAAGTTGAGAGACTTGTCTAAAGATCAAGATCACGTACACTTGTTTTTATTTATTTTTATGCTCCAGCTTGTTGATCTCTCTAAATTCAATAAATAATTTTTTGTACAGCAAGGCATGGGCTATGCAAAAATAATATGTAAAAAATAAAAAAAAAAGAAAAAAAAAAGGGGAGATGAAAAATGGACAAAAGTCCTACTTGGCGAGAAAGAGCCTACCTCCCTAAGAAAAAAGAAAGAAAAAGGAGATGAAAATGGACAAGTGTCCTACAAAGTAGTAGAGCCTACCTCCCTAAAAAAATAAATAAAGATGAAAAATGGACAAGTGTCCGAGGGTCAATAGAACCCACATCTTTAAAGAGAGGAAATAATGAGACAAAAGTCTAGGGCCAAGTGAGAGCCCACCTCTCTAAAAATAAAGATAGCCCATGATCTTGTTTGCAAAAATATTTATTTCAAAAGAGAGAAGTAAAAGAGAGCATAGTAGAATTAGCACACATATGCACATCTTGATCTAAGAGGATGTCTTTTCTTGGATCCATCTTTGACATTGCAAATACATGCAAGGTAAATATGCTATATCTTTGACAAACACGAAACTCAGTCAGCTCATTTAGAAGTATATATTTTATTTACATATGCTTTGTGTGAGGATCTAAAAATACTACATATATATATATATATTATTGAGTGATTTGAGAGTACCATAGAAGAAAGAAAGTAAGCTATGTTTCTTTTCAAAAATCATTGCAAAAAAACTCAATTTGGATTGATTGAAGGAATAAAGTACTCGATATCAACCTGTCTTGTTTCTCAATTACTTAAAGTTCTTGGTAAAATAAGAATAATAAAATATAAGTGTGACCATGAAATTGTTTTATGCTTGCTATACTTGTCTTGCAAACTTTGTTATAACCATCCTTTTATCGAGGCGAGTAAAAGCCTAAGTGTGGGGAGCTTGTTGACACCTCTTAAGCTACATTTTTATGTGTCAATTAAACATATAATAAGGTTATAAAAAAGAATAAAATATATATAATAGGTATTATCTTGACAAAGTTTCACGAGTTTTTGGTGATTTATATCTTTTAGGGGACTTGACAGTAAATACGGGAAAACTTAGAGAAAACCCCCAAATAATAAGAAGATTTACCACACTGATGAATTTCGATCCGAAAAGTGAACTAAAACATTCTAGAAGACACCAGAAGACACCGGAAGAGACACGACACCCTAGGCCTCATTAATTCTTTGGCCGCCGGCAAATTAGGCCTACCCCCGGGGGGGCGAGGATGTCAACCTCATCTTCCTAGGTCGGTTTCAAACCGACTTTGAGGTTGTATCTACGCGTTGTTGAAGTCGGTTTGATCCAAGAGCCGCACTCATCGGCGGGACTATATAAGGATGATCCTACCTCCGGCCTTAGGCATGAAAATCATTATTCATCATACTTTCCGATCATAGCTAGAGCCATACCTCTCTAATTAGAAGAGCTTAGATCAAGTTGAGAGATTAGTAGAAAGTTGAGAGATAGATCAAAGAACTTGATTAGAGTTCTAGATCTGTTCTTGAGAGATAAGAAGTAGAGTTGAGGAGAAGTAAGGAGAAGTACTTGGATGCATCGGGTGACTCTCTACGCTTGTACCTCTGGGATCAAAGGCTTCATTGCACTTGATCTTGAGACTTCTTTGGTGGATCAACCTTATATTTGAGTAAGTTCACTTATTTATATTTCTTTTGGTTTATGACTCATTAGAGTACTTTGATTCTTGTCGCTCTTGAATTGAAGTTGTTACCCCTAGTGTAAACGTGGTGTTTAGACTAGATAACTCATAAATACACCCTACCCGGCCGGAGGTGGTGGTAGATCGTGGTAGTGACTAGTACCATTGATTCCTTTGGATTCCACTTTCCGTAGGATAGGACACGCGTAGGACATAGTTCTTTGGGGAATAGTAAGTTTCACCCTTACTTTCCTTTGAGTACGTCCCATTAAGGAATATCTCTAAGCCTTATAAGGATATAAACTAGACAACCATAGAATTCTTCTCACCTTTTATCCGAACTCCCGTTCCTTCCTATTATCTCGAGGATTAGTTTTGTCTCATTATTCTCACACCATTCTCCCCGTGGATTCGATATTTAAAACCCTCTCCCGGGTGAAGTGCTCATCGTTTACGTTAAACTGCGCACTATACAAATTTATAAATAATTCGTAGGATAACTTTTACCAACAATCCACTTGGAGAATTTGTCGACGCCACCAAAGACGTGGGTGTAGCCCCCGGCGCTTTCTTGAGTGGCCCAATCATGTCTAGACCCCCATAATTGCGAAGGGCCGGTGATCGGGATAGTTTGCGGCCGCTTCTTGTGGGAGGTGCGCCTTGCGCATAGTACTAGCAGCCTTTTGCGTGTCCGGACTATATGATTTGCATTTGGGGGACTGTTGGCCAATAGAAGCCTTGCCTCGAATACCTTCCCTACTAATGTCCTGGGGCCGCATGGTGCCCACATTCTCCCTCATGGGTGTCCACCAGAGTTCTTTGCCTTATTCTCGGGAGATACATCGTTGATATATTCCCGAGGCCCCTTTCTTGTACAGCTCTTTGTCATTGCCAATTAATATGAATGACTTGGCACGCCGGGCTATCCGTTGCTTCCCGGGATCTTCCCAGCTCCTCTCCTCGATGAGGCGGTTTTTTGCAGCGGAACTTCGCCCGATCTTTAGGCTCTTCGTCAATTTGCATAGCTTCGGGTGTAGTTGACTTGCCGGGCCGAGTGTCTTCACCTCCGAGGGCTCTCCATCGGCCGCCCGGGGGTTACATCAGCCCCGAGGGGGTCTCCCGGATTTGGTACTTGACCAATGGCTCGTAGAGGTCTCGAGTCAAGATGTTTGGGGTACAACCCACCCCCGGTTGATGCAATCTTGGCGAGCCTGTCTCTGCGGCTTCATTGTACCTCCTTGGGGTGTGCTTGGGGTGCTCCAAGTTTTGTGGAACTTGTCTTCTAGCTTCCTCACCTCCCGATGCGCCTCCATCTTTGGGTCGCGTCGGCCGAGGCCTTCATTACTTGATCAAGCATGAGCTACGAATCTCCCCCTTGTCTTCGTAGGTCGGATCCCGAGGTCGACTACAATCTGCGAGGCCGTTGACGGCGACCGGTACTCTGCTACATTGTTGGAGGCCGAGGAAGTGTAGTCGAGCGCGTAGCGGATATGAACTCCGAGGGGTGAGATGAAGAAGCGGTGCCGGCCAAGCTCCTTCTTCATAAGAGACCCGTCAAAGAACATCGCCCAAAGATTCGGCTGAATTGGCGCCGCCGGGGAGCTGGGTATGTGTCCATTCAGCGACAAAGTCGGCAAGGACCTGAGACTTGATGGCCTTCCTGGGGCGTCGCCAAGGTTTTGCTCATGAGCTCCATCGCCCACTTGGCTACACCCTTCCCGTGGCCTCTTTGTTTTGAATGATCTCTCCGAGGCGGAATGCCGACACTACCATGACCGGATGTGCCGTGAAATAGTGCCGTAGCTTCCTTTGAGCTAGTACCACAAAGGTACGGCAACTTCTGCATCTGAGGGTACCTTGTCTTTGTTTCAGATAACACCTCGCTGATGAAGTAGACTAGTCTTCGGACTGGTAAGGCGTGCCCCTCTTCTTGTCGCTCGACTACAATGGCCACACTGACCACCTGAGTGGTGGCGGCTACATAGAGGAGTAGCTGCTCTCCTCCCGATTCGGTGGTACCAAAGATCGGTGGGTTTGTGAGGACCCTCTTCAAGTTGCCGAGGGCCTCCTCCACCACGGGAGTCCAGGTGAACCGCTCTGATTTCTTCAGGAGCCGATAGAGTGGCAGCCCCTTTTCTCCTAGCCAGGAGTTGAATCGACTGAGGGATGCTAAGCACCCCATTAGCTTCTGGACTCCTTTGAGGTTGGTGATTGGCTCCATGTTGTTTCGCACCCCACTGTGGAATCAACGATTTGATCGATTCGAGGTAAAGGAAAAGGAACTTTGCGACATGCTTTATTAAGACTAGTGTAGTCAACGCATCCTCCATTTCCCATTCTTTTTCTCTACCAATGCAGTTTGCTAGCCACTCGGGTTGGACACCTCCTTGATGAACCTCGATGCCATTAGCTTCTAGATCTCCTCCCCGATGATCTTGCGCTTTGGCATCACCGAATCGCCGTAGCCGGCCGCATCACGGGCTTGGAGCCGGCTTGGATGTCTAGGGATTGCTCGGCGACATCCCTTGGTATGCCCGGCATGTCCGAGGGGACTCCACACAAACGTGGTGGCATTCGCGCCGAAGAAAGTCGACGAGCACCGCTTCCTATTTAGGACTGAGCTCCGAGCTGATGGTCAGGTCGCAGCTTCTCGCCTGGGCGCTTTGGATCAAGCGGAACGGTCTTCGTTGCCTTGGAGGGCTCAAAGCTGCCGGCGTGGCGCTTGGCCTCGGGCCCGCCGCACATCTTGTCAAAGCTTTTGGAGATGTCGCTGACAAGGGTCTCGGCTAAGACAAGGGCCTCGGCCAGACGACGCTCTCGACATCACAATCATACGCATGGCGCCACGCCGGGCCTGTGGTGATGACTCCCTTTGGGCCCCGACATCTTTAGCTTGAGGTAGGTGTAGTTCGACGGCCATAAACTTGGCATAACATGGCCGGCCGAGCACCGCATGGTAGATCCCTCGAAACCCGAGGACTTTAAGGTCGAGTCTCCCCGACGAAAGTTCAAAGGGCTGCCGAAACATATGGGCAAGTCAATCAGCGCCCGAGGGGCTTCACTTGCTTTTCGGGACAATGCCATTAAAGTTGGTCGCCCTCGGCGATCTTGGACTTGTACACCTTGAGTAAGTCAAGGGACTCCTCGTAGATGAGGTTGAGGCTACTCCCCCCGTCCATGAGGACCTTGGTCAGCCTTGTGTTGCCGATGACTGGATCCACCACCAAAGGGTAAGCCCCGGGGCTCGGGATGTGGTGAGGATGATCCGTCTGATCGAACGTGATGGCTTGATCTGACCATTTGCAGAGCTTGGGGGTCGCTGGCTCCACTGAGAAGACTTCCCGACGCTCCTTATTCCTTTGCCGAGGGGTCATGTTGCTTGTCCTTCCCCCGAAGATCATGAAGCAGTTGTCAATCTTCGGGAACTTTGGGTCTTCCCCGATCTCCTCCTCGAGATCCTTCTTTTCTTCTCCCTCCTCGGGGATAGCCCCGAGCTTGTTGAAGTGCTTGCGAAGGGTCTTGCATTCCTCGACAGTGTGCTTGACGGGGAACTTGTGGTTGGTGCAGGGCTTCCTGAGCATGTCGTCAAACATCCCCGTGGGAGCCCGAGCCCCTTTTCGGTTGACAGCAGCGATGAGATCCTCCTCGGCGTCGTTGAGGGTCACGCCCTTGCCCCGCTTGCTCTTGTTCTTCTTCTTCTTTTTGGCCTCTCAGGGGGGGGTGTGACTCCTCGGCCTCATCTTCCATGCACTTTCCCTTGTTGGAGACCTGATCGAAGAGTGCCCCCGATGGCCTCCCTCGCCACTAGCGAACTTGGTTGCAATGTCCATTAGATCATTGGCCCGGTTGGGGTTCGGGCGCCCAGCCTGCCGACGAAGTTCCCGGCGGTGGTGCCAGCCAGAAGGCCTCGATGACGTCAGAGTCCGTCACATTCGGGAGCTCGTTCCGTTGCTTCGAGAAGCGTCGGATGTATGCACGCAAGGACTCCCCGGACTTACTGCAGTTCCTGAGGTCCTGTGAGTTCCCTGGCGAGATAAGTGCCCTGGAAGTTCCCCTTGAACACTCTCACCAAATCCTCCCGGCCTGCGATCTAGTTGGGTGGCAGATGTTAGAAAGCCACGCCCGTGTCGACTCGGACGGATAGAGGCAAAGAAGTTGCGAATGATGACCTTGTCGTCTTGGGCACCCGCAAATTGACATGCCAAGCGATAATCGTCTAGCGGACCTCGGACCGTGTTTCACCGGAGTACTTCTCAATATGATTTGGGGGGTCGAAAAGCGGCAGTGGAGCTCTCCCCGATCTCTGGTGAAGACTTGTGGCCCAGGAGGTCGGAGAGTGGCCTCGTTTTGTCACGGTGGCCGGCGTTTAAATTGATTTCCTCCCGAGGTCGGGGGCCCGATGATCTTCCCGTCGGCTCGGCCGGATGGTTCTCCTCAAAGCTCCCGACATCTTGGTTGGAATGGTTGTCAATCGACGCTCCCACGGCGGACGCGCCCGGCGCTTGGCTTTTGATCGGGTTCAGCGGAGGCTTGCCCCGGCTGCGGGTTGACACCCGCCGCCTTGAAGTTGCGTAATTCCGAGGAGCCGAACTTTCGGCCCTCTTTGGATCGGCCGCCTTGTCAAGGAGAGCTCCCTGAGGCCACCTCTCGAGTCTTCTACCCTCGATCGTCGAGGGTTCGGGCATTCCTCGGACAAAGACATCGCGGGCGGCTATGTTGAGACTTCCGCGGTTAAAAGGGTGCCGGCACCCCTCGGGGGAAGCGAACCGTTCCTCAGTATTGGCCCGGCCGCTCGGGGCTCGGGCGCTATTTGGATTTCTTTCGTTGCGCCGGCTCTTGGCGGATGGTTTGCTCCAACCGTCGTACCCGCGCGACTTCGGCTTCTTGAGTCATGCTTCAATATCCTGCGGCAAACAGGGCCCCCCGGTGGGGACCATGATTGAGCCACTGCTTGGTGCGGGACCGGTGCCTGAGGAGGAGCCGCGTCGGGGTGGTGGTGTGGATACGGGATCACCAAAGAACTCTACCGGAAGTTGTTCGCGGGGGTTCTATCCTAGCCTCAAACGGCCACAAACAACTCCCCGAAGGCAATGGAAGCATAGCTACGGTGACTTCGTTATAAATAGGATAGAACGCTAGTCGATTACCTTGTTTAGAGTTCGGGGTTCGGTTCCTCTACTCGACAACCCTCTCTCTCAGATCCGACTAGGATCAGCGAAGTTCCTTGGCCTCTTGACTATAAAAGGCGGCCAAGGAACACCTCATAGAGGAGAGAGCAACATACGAACACAAGCTTGGCTACGACCAAGCGGCCAGAGCTTCACAAAATTCCGATTCTCGGCCGACCCCATCCATCAAAAACAAAGCTCACACGCCGACCGGACGTAAGGTCTTCATTCGATCCTTGATCGAGGGGCCCGAACCATATAAAAACCCCACTCTCCATGTCACAAGAACAAACCGCCGGGCTCCCGTGTTCGCCGAGGTTCGAACAAATCGGCCTGCTTCACCCCGTGGGTGTGCTCTCTCGTAAAACATCGACACCGGCGCGCGCCGGTAGGGGCTCTCGCCGAATTTCAGCACGAGAATCCGGGCGGACCACGACATCATGAGTACATCGACGAGGAAGACGATCATCTTCGGATCATGGGCTTGTGGGATCGACGACGACGGCGAAACTCGAAGCCGCACCGCCGAGGAACCCAAGACCGAAGAACCGTAACTCGCCGAGAAGCTCCAAAGAACCGACGATTGCCGGCCGCCTCGAAGACGGAGAACAAAGTCGAAGATTGCTCTGGAACCAAAGACAGATGGGCCCAAACCCAAAACCAACTCGGGGAAGGTAGACAACCAAGGCTCAAGTACGGACTTTAAAGCAACTCGGTACAACTCCAACTACGGCTTGGATAAGGGAAGCTACTCCAACTCGGAAACTTTTTCACCCAAAACTACTCCAACCCGGGAGAAAGAAGGCGAATTCGATATAACCCCTTGACACCAAATTCCGCATTACCTTTTCGCTTTCCTACGGGGGCTACACAACGCAAATAACAGATTCAAGGAGCGCCAAGACAACTCTCAAGAGAAGATTGAGATTCCTTTGGAGGGCGCGCAAAGAGGGCTCATATTGACAAGAACCCCGCAGGAGTGCATCATCCATCGGCCAAGAACCCTCAAAGAAAAGCCGATCGCCAAACAACGGGGACAAACAGGAGGACCAACATCATAAGGCCTATCCTGCATTTAAAGGAGTGGCGCCCAAAGCTACGACCGCTAAGGAAGTCTTTGTGGTGGCTACGGCTCGCACCCCCACTAACCCGACCGGAAGCCCCGGACATCGATCCACCGACGAAGGCCTGCCCAACATCTCGGCGGACGAAAAGAACCCTTGAAGACGAAGAAGAACACCAACGTCAAGAAAGGCCGAAAAGGAACAAGTCAAGGGAGGACGCCGAATCGTGGCAAAACTCACGCATGCAAGCCCCGAACAAACATCAAAACCGATCCGCATGAATACGAGAGGCTAAAATCTGAAAGAGAAGCCGAAGACGATCAACGTGCAACCCGGAAAGACTACAAGGGTTGATTGACCGCCTGAAGACCGCCGCCGACCTAAATGACGAGGAAAAACTCATCAAGGAGGCGTTGCAAAAGGCTATCCTGAGAGAGATCCCGAACGTCGCGATCAAAGGCAAACGGCTCTCCCGCTCCAAGAAGTCGATCCAACGCCTTTGAGAGGCTGGGAAGGCAAGAGGGTTCCAACAACTCCAAGCCACCCCGGAGGGATGGTAGATAGTACCGAGACCCCGAGGGAGAGCCCTGTTCCAAGACCAAGCCGACGAGAAGAAGTCGCGGAATCAACATACCGACCTACTGGAACTCATCCAAGAGGAGGAAGAACCTCAGGAGGATTTGAAGAGAGAACAACGGAAAGCTACGACAGGTTTCCTTGCTTCGCTAAAGATTGCGAGGAAGTCAAGCTACCCCCAAAGTTCAAGCCTTCAAACCACTCCAAATACGATGGGAAAAACAGAGCCCGGACAATGGCTCGAGTCTACTCTACTCACAATCCATTGAGTTTGTTTGGAGGAGATGATGACGCAAAAAGCCGTCTTCTTTCCCATGGCCCTAGAGGCTCTACCGCTCCAATGGTTTGACAAGATTGAAGAGGGCTCAATCCGATACTGGGAAAACCTACAGAGGGCGTTCTGTAGCAAGTTCGCAGGAATCATCACCCATCCTATTACTCGGCCGAGCCGAAAAGCCTCAAGCGTCAGCCGAGAATCCCCGAGAGATTACTACCGAAGATTTGGGGAGATGAGATCCCAAGTACATGATATCACCGAGAGAAGTGATAGACGCCTTCTCGGTAACGGGATTTTCTCAAGATGGCAGTTCTCGATTTCTACAAGGACAACCCGAGGGATAAACGAAAGGTTCAAGCTCATCAAGTTGAGAAGATGATCGGAGCTGAAGAAAGAACCCGAGACCGCTTTCGTAAAGAAAGAACTCGAAGCCCCAAGAAAGATCGAACAACTCTCAACAGGAAGAAGTGAGGACCGGATAATATCTTTATCGCAATGGCGTAAAAGTCGAAGAAACCTTACAAACAGAGGTTCAACAACAACAACAATGGCGACAGAAATGTAAGCAATATCAAGCTAGAAGACCTACCCCCGCATCTACCACCACCGGAGCTCCGCACACGCTCAAAACTGCGTACCACTTTCCAGGAAAAGTACAAGGGAGGAAACAACTCTGCCGGAAGGGAAACAATCAAGAAAATAGAGAAGAAGCCATTGAAGAGCCAAAGACAGATTTTCGAAAGCAACGAGATCCTTGAACGTCATATTCTCTTCGAGTACCCGGATCAAAGAGCAAGAGGCAAGACAAGCCGGGCACTCGGATCAATCATGGCAGCCAGAGACCTGCGATACCACACTACCTCAATTGGTCCCAATACCCGATTCGATTCACCGTGGGAGGATCAATGGACAAGTGTGGGTAACGCCGGATTATACCCTTTGGTACTTTGAACCCACGATAGCCGGAGTAACCGTTACCAAAGTATTGATCGACGGAGGAGCTGGGTTGAACATCATATTCTCGAGACCTTTGGACAAGATGGGACTAGACCTCTCCTGACTAATCGCTCCTTCAAGCACTCCTTTCTATGGAATAGTACCCGGACGAGCAGCCATACCCGGTTGGACAAGTCACCTTGCCATTCACATTCGGATCTCCATCAAATTACCGGACGGAGTACATCAAGTTCGAAGTGGCGGATCTCGAGTCACCATACCACGCCATTATGGGAAGACCTCGCTATTGCAAAATTCATGGCTATTCCACACTACCCGTATCTTCTACTAAAGATGCGGCACCTTTTTAGGGTCCTTTCGATCAAAGGAGACCTCAAGAAAGCTTTCGAGTGTGACGTACAAGCCGTGGAAATCGCAAACAAGACAGAGAGCTCTTGGAGAAAAAAGAACTCAACCGGATGGCGGAGGATACAAATCCGGGAAGAACTTCGAGATACCGGCCAAGAAGCAAGCAATTCGATTCCACCGAAGAGGCCGACGTCAAGCACATTGATCTACAAACGGGCGATCCATCCAAGACGGCGATAATCGGCGCCCACCTATCTCCAAAATAGGAATTCGCGCTCACCGCCTTCCTAAGGCAACACAAAGATATATTTGCACCCGAAACCAAATTGACATGCCCGGCGTACCAAGGAGCCGGCCGAAAGCACGTAATTGACATCAATATGGGATCCAAACCCATCAAGCAAAGACTAAGGAGGTTCTCACCGAGAAAAAAGAAGGAAGCCATCAAAAAGGAAATTGCAAAACTACTCGCAGCGGGATTCATCGAGAAATCCTACATCCTCGACCGGGCTAGCCAATCCGGTTACGTTCAAAAGAAGAACACCTCGGATCGGGCGAATGTGTGTGAACTACACGCACTGAATAAGCATTGCCCAAAAGATCCCTTCGGGCTACCAAGGATCGACCAAATAGTGGACTCTACAAATAGGATCAGCTCTACTATCATTCTTGGATTGCTACTCGAGGATATCACCAAATTGCAATCAAGAAAGAAGATCGAGAGCAAGACCTCTTTTATCACCCCTTCGGTGCCTACCGCTACAAAACAATGTCCTTCGGATTAAAAACGCCCGAGCAACGTATCAAAGAGCGTCTGAGACTTGTTTGGGAGAGCAGATTGGCAAAAATGCTTTGAAGCATACGTGAACGGCGTGGTGGTGAAGACTAGAGAGCCGAAACCCCGATTCAAGACTTGGAAGAGACTTTCAAGAACCTCAACAAGTGGAAATGGAAGCTCAATCCAACAAAATACGTCTTTGAAGTACCTTCGACAGCTACTTTGGGTTTCTTAAATTTACAAATGAAGGCATTGAAGCCAGCACCAAGCAAATCAAGGCAATCACCGAGATGACACAACCCGAAGCGGTACTCAATAGATTCATATCCAAGCTTGGAGAGAAAGGGCTACCCTTCTTCAAACTCAACAAGACAAAAAAGAAGAATTCAAGTGGACAAATGAAGCGGACAAGGAGTTTGAAGAACTCAAGCAAAGACCTTACAACAGCTCCAAATCCTAACACCTCCAAAGGATCAAGAAGAACTCCCCGCTCTATATAGCGGCAAACAAATACGGATGGTCACTTCGGTAATCATCGTGGAAAGAGAAGAGCCCGATCAGCCCAACAAGATCCAGAGGCCGGTTTACTACGTAAGCGAGGTTCTATCTCGAGTCCAAAGCTCGATACCCTCACGTATAAAAACTACTCTACTCCATACCGATCACATCAAGGAAGCTATGACACTACTTCGGCAAATCACAAGATCACGGTGGTAACCGACTCACCACTAGGCGACATCCCGAGGAACGTAGATTCAACAGCCGCATATCAAAATGGGCGTGGAACTTCGGAGCATTGAATCTAGAGTTCACCCCAAGAAGAGCAATCAAATCCCAGCGCTACCGGATTTCATAGCGGAATGGGATGAGCTCCAACAACCCATATCCGACGACATCAAGAAACATTGGAACATGTACTTGATGGATCGTTGAAGCTAGGGGAGCAGGAGCCGGATTTTATTCATATCTCCGTAAGGAAGACAACTCAAGTACGTCTTTGCAAATCATGTGGCAAGCTACAAACAATGAGGCGTAGTATGAAGCACTCATCCATAGCCTCAAGATAGCAAGAACTCGGGAATCAAGAGACCGCAAGTATACGGCGACTCTGGGTTGTTATCAATCAAGTCAACAAAGACTGGACCGCACAAAAGGACAACATGGGCCTCTATTGCGCGAGGCACGCAAAGCCGGAAAAGAACTTCCAAGGCCTCGAGATCCTACACGTGCTCGAGAGATGTGAACGTGGCGGCGGGCGTGCTAGCCAAACTTCGGATCCGACAGAGCCCAAGTCCCACCGAGTGTTCGTCGAAGAGCTCTTGAAACCATCCATCAAGGAGAACCCGTAAGAAGACAACATGGAGCAATCATCTCTAAACGGAGTAATGATAATCTCTCCGTGTCGAAGAACAACTCCCCGGATCGAAGACATCATAAACTTCATCAAGAACAAGACACTACCCGAAGACAAAGCCGAAGCAATTAGGATCTTTAGAAGAAGCAAGAACTACGTGCTCATCAAAGACAAGCTTTACAAGAGAGCAACATCATCAGGAGTACTACTCAAATGCTTAAGCTCGAAAAGGAAAGGACATCCTCCAAAAAATCCACTCGGATCTTTGTGGAAACCACGCGGCGTCAAGAACCCTCGTGGGCAAAGCATTCGAACATGATACTACCGGCGAACGGCCCTCAAACATGCGAAGAACTCATCAAAACATGCAAAGGATGCCGGATGTTTGCAAGACAAGCGCACGTGCCAAAGACACACAACCCGATCGCATACCACCATCATGGCCTTTTTTCTTTGGGGGGACCGGATCAAGTCGGACCACTTAAAAGAGCCAAGGGAGGATACGAATATATCTTAAATCGCCATCGACAAATTCACCAAATGGATAGAGTACAAGCCATTGGTCACCTACAGCTCAACAAGGCGCCGAGTTCATCCAAGAGATCATGCACAGATTTGGGATACCTAACAGGATCATCACTGACCTCGGATTACCGTTCACGGCGGCAGAATTCGAAGATGGGCACAAGATTGTGGCATACGGATAGACTACGCCTCCGTAGCACACCCTCGAACTAACGGACAAGTCGAAAGAGCAAACGGACTCATCCTTGCGGATTGAAGCCAAGACTATATGAAGAACTCAAGGACTACGGAGCCAAGTGGATTGAAGAACTCCCAAAAGTTGTGCGGGGCCTAAGAACTCAAATCGCCAGAGCAACAGGGCTACTCACCCTTCTTCCCGACCTATGGATCGAAGCCCTACCAAAGACCTCATATGGAGCTCTCCAAGGATCGAGCAATTTGAAGAAAGAGAAGGAGAAAGACAAGAAGATTAGAAATCGACTGTGTGGAAGAAGTCAGAACAAACGCCATCCTCCAGAACGCAAGATATCTGCAAGGACTAAGAAGGCACTACGACAAGAGCACACGTCCAAGAAAACTCAACCCAGGAGATCAAGTACTCAAGAGAAATCAAAAGACGGAAGGCAAGCACAAATTGCTCAGCCCATGGGAAGGACCATATATCGTCAAAAGCGATGCGGGACCGGGGAACCTATAAGCCGATGACAATGCAAGGAGAAGAAATCAGAAATTCTTGGCACATAAACCAGCTCAGAAGGTTCTATCCATAATCAGAGGATCTCAAGGCAGAAGAGAAGCAGAACGCGAAAACAACTCTCCGATACTTCAAGAAGAAGAAGATCAAGCCTGAGAAGAACTCTAGACCATCCAAAGAGGTCACCAAACACGCGACCACCGGCACTCCAACGTAAACAAGCAGCCCGTGAGTGAAGCTGCATGCCTCCTAAGGGAGAAGAACAAAACAGCCCAAATTTGGCACTTCACAAGAAGAAGTCGACCAAAAGAAGGCAAACCCGACCACCAGAACGGAGGTCAAATTCCAAGGGTGGAACCACGCGAAGTCCTAGCTCTGGAATAGCGTCCACACCTTAAATCCTAGCGGAAGATCGTGAACTTCGACTCTTGGAAAAAGAGGACGTTGGGATCGCCCGTCTAGGTCGCAGAGGCCATCAAGGGTCCGTCAGCGCCACTATGTCCAATGACGGCACGGCCTTCGAATCGGGCGTGAACGGTGTAGTGTTGTGAAATAGAAGCCCATCATCTCACACAAGTCTTTCGAAAGCGAGAGCAGCCCAAACCGGGCAAGGTGGATTGTAGTGTTATGAAATAGGAACCCAAGCATCTTGACCTTCAGTCCAAGAAAGCACTTAAATGGGCCCTGACCGAGAACCCTTCAAGGGGCGTCATGCGATAGTCCACTGGGACAAAGATGGGAGCCCTAGCCCGAGAAGAGGCAACCCCGAGTTAGAACAACTCTTTCAGAGCACGACTCCACCAAAATACACTAGCATGTCCAAGAAAGGACAAACGCTAGAGGGCCTAAATGGAGAAACCTAACGGCCCGGAGTAACCCTCCGAACAATCGTGACAAGTCTCGTAAGAAGACGCAAGTCACAAGCCGGAGGAAAACAACCTCGGCAAAACGGGGACCCCAACCACCATCGAGAAGTCTACAGAGGACAAGCCAAATCTTCGAAGAATAACCCTGAAGACCAAGAGCAAGACTCTACCACCTTCAAAGAAGTCTACAGAGGGCAAGCCGAATCTTCGAAGAACAACCCTCAAGACCAAGAGCAAGACCGAACCACCATCGGCAAGTCTACAGAGGACAAGCTAAATCTTCGAAGAATAACCCAAGACCAAGAGCAAGACTCAACCACCATCGGCAAGTCTACAGAGGACAAGCTGAATCTTGAGAAGAACAACCCCAAGAGCAAGAGCAAGACTCTATTACCTTCAAAGCAAGTCTATAGAAAAGACAAGCTGAATCTTCAGAAAAACAACTCTGAAGACCAGGAGCAAGACTCTACAACTACTTTCAGCAAATCTACAGAAAGGACGAGCTGAATCTTTAGAAAAACAACCACTATATACAGCCAAGTCTACAGAAAGGCAAGCTAGATCATCAGCCGAGACAACAACGGTGTCACAATGAGTGACTCCAAACAACTCGGCACGAACCTACA
This sequence comes from Hyparrhenia diplandra, assembly GCA_015847255.1. NCBI lineage: Eukaryota > Viridiplantae > Streptophyta > Magnoliopsida > Poales > Poaceae > Hyparrhenia > Hyparrhenia diplandra. Next base: position 68,418 of record JADLZK010004334.1, on the reverse strand, counting down.
TAAAGGACATAAGAGCCGGAAGCCTAAGGAAGAACTCTAAAGGCGCAATCTCAACAAGTCATCCGAAGAACTCGGAAGAGCACGACAACAACAAACGAGAGGACAAATCGCAACAAGTCGCGCATCGGCGGTCGAGTCATACAAAAATACAAGTACGAGAATAGATAAAGGGGCCGATCTCTTTATTCAACATCTTGAAGATTACAAGTTACATGGGAAACAAATCCCTACAAGATACAAAGAAGACTCAGATGCACGAGGAGCCCAACAAGAACTCCCGCGTACAAGATACAAAGAAGACCCTGGGGACTATAACCCTAAGGAGTACAACACCGCAGGCGGGAGAAACCGCATCCAACAAATAAGAAGATGGAGCGCCGGACCAGATCCGAACCCCAAGAGCCCGAATATCAACAACTCGGGGCTACTTCGAAGTCAAGACCCTTGCGCCCAAGTCCATAAACACACCGGAGCTCGAAGAACCCCGACGGCGAAGCGAATGGACCCCAGGATCAAGATAAGCGACCCGGCGAAGAAAAAGAACCCTCTCGCGAGAAGGCACCGGAGTTCACCATGTCGCAAAGAAGACGAAAAGAGCCCGAAGGAAGCACTCAACTCCACAAAGAGTAGAAGGAAGCGCCTCCAAAGAACACCATCTTCAACAATTCCTCAAAAGGCACAACCTTCCCCGAAGACGAAGCGACAAATACCGGTTGGGAAGCCGGATATGTCTACCCAAGCGGCGAGGAAGGAGACCAAAGAGGACCAGGAGGGTAACCGGAAAGAACCCTACCTGACCCACACCAATAAAAAACGAAGGAGGAGAGGAGATCATCTTAAGTCACAAGACATCCCGCACTCACTCCTCAAACTTTCTCGGTGTGAAACTGCCAAGGGAATAACCTACCACTATTCCCGATCACAAGACATCCCTCACTCACACGTAAGAACCCTAGAAGGGCTAAAAAAAGATGCCCTGGGGCTGATCTAACTCACTCAAACGGCACCGCCATAGATCCAAGATCGAAGGAAGCTTTTTCTTACGAAGAAGAGAGACAAACCGAGGGAAGAAGAAGCGCAGGAGAAGAAAGACACTCAAATCCTCACCGAAGCAAAACGGACCATATTTATAGGCGATACCAAAGACGCCTATGGACCAAGTCCACGAAAGACGAGGCAACCCGGCAAAAAGGAGCGGTCACCTCAAATCACGCTAGAAGGGAATTTATGGCAATGATCGCCATGCAATCGACGTTTTCGAAAAATGGAGCGCGAAGAAAAAGCGCCTTTGTGACTCCGTGGATCGCACGAAAAAAAGAGAAACGGTCAAAAATCCCGAAAAATGAAGAACCTCTAAGAGCTCCATCTCGCGAAAAAGAACTCTTAGGCGCCGGGGGCTACAAAGTACCGGGGCACGATTTTTTTCAGAAGAGCTCCGGCAGCGAGAAGAACTTGAATACGGAAGAGAAGAACTCGGAGGAGAAGGTCTTTGTACCAAAAGCAAGAAGCTCGGGGGCTACACCCTACGGGTGCACTTTTTTCAAAGAAAGTGCACACCGTATAAAAAAACAAGGGACCGCATCAAGGCCGCACCGGGAAGAGCAGACGGCTCTCATGACTCAAACCCGAGATGCTCGGGGGCTAAGCGGAGCAAGGCTCTCCTCTCAAGAAAGAAGAGCTCCGGCAGCGAGAAGAACTCAAGAAGGAGGAGAAGAACTCAAAAGACCTTCCAGCTCTTTGTTCCAAAAAGCAAGAAGCTCGGGGCTACACCCTACGGGTGCACTTTTTTCAAAATTGCACTCCGTAAGATGATCTTGAAGACCATATCAAGGCCTCGCCCGATAAGAGCAAATAACTCTCATGACTCGACCTTGAGATGCTCGGGGGCTTGTGGATACAGGATCACCAAAGAACTCTACCGAGTTGTTCGCAGGGTTCTATCCTAGCCTGCGGCCACAAACAACTCCCAGAAGGCAATGGAAGCATAGCTACGGTGACTTCTGTTGTAAATAGGATAGAACGCTAGTCAGATTACCTTGTTTAGAGTTCGGGTGTTCGGGTTCCTCTACGGACAACCCTCTCTATCCGACTAGGATCGTGGCGAGTTCCTTGACCTCTTGGACTATAAAAAGGCGGCCAAGGAACACCTCATAGAGGAGCGAGCGAACATACTGAGAACACAAGCTTGGCTACGACCAAGCGGCTGGCAGAGCTTCCACGGCCGATTCTCGGCCTACCCCATCAATCAAAAACAGGCTCACGCCGACCGGACGTAAAGGTCTTTACTCGATCCTTGATCGAGGGCCCGAACCAATATCAAAACCCCGCTCTCCATGTCGGCGCAACAACAAACCGCCGGGCTCCGTTCGCCGAGGCCCGAACAAATCGTCCCGTTCACCCCTTTGCGGTGCTCTCGGTCGTAAAACATCGACAGGTGGGGCTTCTGCATCGTTACTACTTTCTTCGGGGTCTGTGAGATTACCATCTACGAGCTCAACGTTATAGCATTCCCGATTGGGATCATAATAATCACTATCAAGGGGATCAAGATCGGGATCTCCAAAGGAGTACACAATGCCGGGAACATAACCCTAGACTAGCATGCCGGTCATGGATCTCCCGGAAGTAGGCGCCAATCGTCCCCTGGCTGGGGAGGCTCCACCGGTCCGCGGGCGGAGCGAGATCATCCTAGTCCGGGCTAGTTGCATTGGGGTAGTGGCCGCCGTCAAAGGCCGCCGCCATCCATTCCGCCCCCGGTACGACAAATCTGGGTCCTCCCGGTGCCGTCGCGGAGCTCGTGCTCCCGGTGAACAGGACGGGAAGGTTGGAGAAGCCGCCATCTAGGTCGCCGGGATGCGGTTTACGCACAACGCCCCCTACCGGACGCGCCAACTATCGGTGTTTTGAGAACCGGGTATCCCAATAACCGGCAATAATTTATAGGTCATGCACTCCCCGCCTGATGGCGTGTGCGAGATGGAGACGAAGGGTTTATCCCGGTTCAGCCATGGGGCCCCCACGTCCCAAAGATTGTGACTTCTCGTATTACCTCGCACCAATGTGCATGGGAACCAAAGCGGTTACAAAGGCGATTTGGGGATGAAGGAGAGCTTCAACCCCGGGGTTTGAGATGGATAAGTGTGAATACCTAAAGGGTCGATCTATCTTCCTGTGTCATTACTCCCCTTTTTATAGTACAAAGGAGAGATAATGTGTACAATACGTGTCGTGTACATGCGCTAAGGTGTCGGGCGAGACGGAGATCCGCCCCGGGGGGCCTCCCCGCCTTCTGGGCGGGCGGCGGAGATTGTCCCCGAGGGTCGCTTTGTCCTTGGGAGGAGAACGGAGGAGTAGTGTGAGTATGCTTGTTGGGTCAATACCCTTTGGCAAGGGCTGGGATCGGGCCGTGTGGTGATGGATTCTATCAAGCCTAGCACGGGAGTCATCCTTGGTCCTTCTTGTCCACACTCTTGATGACTCCAACAGCCCTCGGGGTTGGGCCGGCTTTGTTCCCCCTGGGCCGCCGTGGGCCAAATTGTGGGTTACAAGCCTGCTCAAGGTCGGTGTGTTGAGCCCATTGATTGAGTGTTTGTAGATGGGCCGTCTTCGCCGCTTCGTGGGCTGAAAAGACGATATGTTTATTGATTCCTCCAAGCTTGTGGATCAGGTGACCCATGAGTCGTCCTCTCTTTTTAGCTGGTTTGCAGCTTGGGTTGCGTCTTGGGTTGTTTGGCCCGGCGTTGACTTTGGGCCAGATCCCTTCTAGGGTTTATGGGCCGCATCATCGTTCTTGGGCTAGGATTGTTCGTGGGCCGATTATTTAGGCCCCCGACACAATAAAAAAATTGCGAACACACTGTGTCAAGTGGAGGATTTAAACCCGGTGAATAGGTTCCACCACACTTTGGGACCTAACCAACCGATCGGCGGTTCATGTTTTTGTTATACTACTTTTTGAGTAAAGTCTATGCCCGGTCCTTAAACTTGTATGACTGTGTTATTCCGGTCCACAAACTTAGAAAGTGTGTCATTTCAATCCTTAAACTCTATTCGGGTTTCAGATTCATCCAAACGGGCATGGATCCATGCCCGCTTACCAAGAAAATACCTGATTGCATGAAATATAAGACTAGCAAGGGCTGCAATATAAAATTTGCTAGACACAAAAAATACAGAAATATTTATAAACTTTAGGAGGGGTTGTTTTGAAGAAAACCATATTTCTTTCCTCTCATCCCCGTCGCTCTCCCGTGATCATCGGCGGCGCGAGGCGGATGGCGGTGCCGGGAACCGAGCAAGCGCTAGCAGCCGTGGAGTGGCTGTGCCACGCCGAGGACCAGGCGCGACGCGCGGTTGCCGGCGCGGGCGTAGGGTCCGCAGTGGACGGCGATGGCGGGTGGCGGCGCTGGTGCACGCCGCAAAGAAGCTCATCAGCGCGCATGTTGTACGCGTAGCCCTCCTCCAGCACGTCGAGGTACTGCAAGGCGTCCGAGAGGCGCCAGGCGGAAGGCAACGACGTCGGCGGCGTGCCGCCGGAGTCTCGGACGAGACTTCGCGAAGTGCTGGTTCGGCCCGCTGATCCGCTTCACGGGATGACGTGTGCGTGAACTAGACGGCGAAGTGGAGCTCGCCACTGGAGGAGGACAGTCGGGTGCACCACGAACAGCAGAACAGGGAGTACGATTGCTCGTACGTAGGGTTGATTGCTGTCGGTACAGAGGTGGCTATTGTCAAAGACAGCGACGACGATGAGCAAGGTTGGTCGAACGTGAACGTACTGCTCGTATACCAGCTCGCGAGCTTCCCATGGCTGTGATGTGAGAGAGATGAGAGTTCCATGGAGTGGCTTCTCGGGGGACAGGCGCGAACAACAGCACATATTGAGCACAGTGGCAAGCGCTGGCAAGCAGCCAGCTGCACAGAGCGAACAACAACGCACCAAGAGCTAACCAATGACCATGGCTGTGTGAGAGAGATGAGAGGTAAAAGATAGAACTGACATGTGGGGTCATACCTGTTTGGATGAACATGAGACCCGATCGGAGTTTGAGGATCTAAATGACCACAGTTTATGAGTTCATGGACCGGGATGACACACCCGTGATAAGTTCGAGGACCGCCATGGACTTTACTCCTACTTTTTTTTACTCCCTCCGTCTCAGAAAATATGTGATTTAAATCTTGTCTCAAAAATCAGTATTTAGTTCTTTTTATAGGCCATCAATATTTTAATGTTGTTGTGTGGCTGATATTGATTCACCTAGTTTAGAAATATTATAAACTTATATAGAACACTCTAGAACTTTAATAAGACAAAGGGCAAATGCGTAATTTTACACTTCCATTAATTTTGTCTTGAAAAACAAGATTTTCATGCTTTGTGAGATGGAGGGAGTATGAATACTTTCCAAAGGCCTTAAAATTGTAGAGCCGGCCCTGCTGCTCGGGATCGGGATGCAGCGGTGGCCACGGCCCATAGCGGAGGGATGGCCAACCAGCCCCGAGATCGGAGAAATGTTGTCGACGTGGTGGCTCAGCGAGATGGGTCAGGGTAGGCACAGCAGCACGGACACGGGACGTATCCTCGGCTCGTCACTCTGAGGTACCTGCGTCTAGTGAGTTGGGAAGCGGAAATATCTTTGGGAAGGCTTCGCGTCCCCGTGCTGCGTACACAGCGCGGTGCGCGTAGTAGGAGTGCGTCTGATCAAAATCAGACAGCAGTTCTCCCTCTGCCCTAGAACAAACCTTATGCAATTAATCACCACGTTGCTTTTGAAACAAACATGTTAAATCCATCATCAAGGATTCAAATCTTATCACAAAGTAGTCATTGATACAATTTAATTAGTAACAAAACTTACCTCATTTGATTAGTAGAAGCAAAACTTATCTTGTTATCAAAGAAAAAATCACGGGCTATCAAATTTAGCGTGAAGTTGTTTTGGGCACTATTGCGCTATTGTGGGCACTAGAGCGCCGCAATGGCTCCGTTAGAGCAGTAGTGCCGGTTATGCGCATACAAGCTATAGCACACTATTTTTACAAACACGAAAAACATGATATTCTGAATATCGATAACATCCAACATAATCACATGAGTTTTCATACACACAAACAACCATAAAATGCCTCCCCCGTCATGCCGCCGCCACCGAATCAAGTGGCACGCACACACTAGGGTTCCGTGCAAAAACACGAATGCTAATGTATGTCTCCCTATTCGGGCCATTATTGGGCCAAATTTGACCGCCCGCCAAGCTTCAGTTGTGGGCCAACCATCAAACCAGCAATAATAGGGCATTTAGCGATGCTATGGCGCTTAAAGCGATTTAGTGACGTGATAGCATGCTATGGCGGCAATAGTGCACATAGTGCAAAACAAACAATATCGTCGTGACAAGTGTTGTGGGCGCTATTGCGGCAAAATAGCGCCATTGTTTTTGTGAATGTTATACCTTTGTTTAGCGAAGTCGAAACAATATAGTCGAGAGTTAAGATGTAGAAGAATCAATATAGTGGTATGGGTGTTTTAACTCTTGACTCCTTCCTTTCCTATCCCGAAGAAACATATATTTCTACGACCGAGTTGTTCACTTCGATTAGGAAAATAAAACCTATCTATCCATATCCATATCTATACTTAACATTATAGAGTGAAGGTATTCTTTTTAATCGTCTTTTTTACTTTTCAAAGTACCCTATACCCTCAGTGTTTCATATGTAATCCGTAGTCACAACCATACGAAGCTCTAATAACTCGTGTTCAACGATGATACAGAGTAGTGTGGTTTATCTAGTTCCAACTAATGAAACCGTGAAATGAATAATCTTAAGCAAATTATTGTTTAGTATAGTCTCAATATATGTTTTTTCAAGTTATATGCAATGTACAAATATAATCCATATAATTTAGAATGGAGTATAGTCTCAATATATGTTTTTCCAAGTTATATGCAATGTACAAGTATGATCCATGACTAAAATTCTTAGAATAACTTACAATTTAGAATGGAGTGAGTACTTACAAAAAAGAAAAGTGCAAGCTTCCTCCTGGGTGGACCTGCCTCGTGCACGTAGCAGTGTAGCACTTTTTTTTTGTTTTACAACAAGCACTTATTCTGTTCAACAACTCTGGTTCCAGAAGCACCAGTCCGAGCCAGGTGTCTCCTCCCAGGACCGGACAAACGTGCCAACACCTGACCTCCGACGACACCTGGAACTGGAAAGCGGACGTGTGGTCGCGGCGAAGAGTAACGTAACTGGACGGGACTTCCAGTGCCAGCTGAGGTTCCGCTCGCCCAACTTTTGGCCTTTCGGCGGCGAATCCTCCTGAAATATTTTCCTTCGCAAGAGTTCGAAACCATCACGGCCTCCACTTCCCGTTCGATCGCATATAAGCCTCCTCCGCCACCCACAGAGCCACGCGTCGGACGGAGCGCAGGCAGAGGATAGAGCCAGGAGGCGACGCGGCGATCTCTGCGGGTTTGCTCGCTCCACCGGTAGCCCTAGGCCGCCGCCGGCCGCCTGCGCGGTGCCTGCTCACGCCCCACCCCGCTCAGGTGCGTGCGATGATGCGTTCGATGCCTTCATCTTCTTCATGCAGTAGTAGTAGTTGTAATTTTGTTGGTTGATACTAGTTGGTTCTCCGTATCGATCGGGATGGGGTTGGTGCCTGTAATTTTTCCTTTTATATATAAATATGTTCTCCTGATGCCGCGCGGGATTTGGAAGGCCCGCTCGATCTCAGTTCTCCGCGCCCGCAAAGCAGTTCCGCGTGCGAGGACGCGCCGGTCCGCCGGATCTCGCAGGACGCCGCATGCCCGCCCGTTCCCGTGCAGTGCAGATTACTGTGCCTGACTGGTCCTCGCAACATTTCTGGACCTGACTTGACCTGCATGGGTTGTTTTGTCTCGATCTAACCTTTTGTTCTGAAAATACGCATTTGGGTTGCTCTTGATGATGGAGAAACAAACATGTCTAATACTGATACTGTATCATGATGCAGAGTGCTCTGCTCTTTTCATGTTTTGTTATAATAAATATATATCTGTGTATCTAGTTTACATGGCTTGGTTAATGAAGTAGATTCAGAATTCACATGTGTATCTAGTTTATATATGGCTTGGTTAGTGAAGTAGATTCATAATTTCTTCGTGTCTAGTTTACGTGCCTGCCTTAGTGAAACAGAAAAAAAAAAAAAAAAAAAACCTTCAAGTGGTGTCAGTTGCATCTAGCTCGTTACCTTATATATGTTAGGATGGGTGTTTTAGATATGCACGTTGGATGTTGCAATTAGATGAAGTGTCCTTATGAAAATCTCCTGGTTGCTTATTTCTTTTGTGAAGCTCTTTGGTTTCACATAACATTATGATATTCCTTTCAAATAAAAGCGATACTATGCAGTGCACTGATGTTGCAATCTGCGACTGGCTCTAAGATTTTTTTACTCTGATGCTTGGTGTAGATTTTCATTTCACACATTATGATTATTTCCTGTACTGAAATAGAATATTCTCTGTTTCATTTTATTTTGTTTTCACATCACATAGAGTGGACAGAAAAAATGAATCAAAACGAATGTGTTAATCGTATAGTATGTAATCTTAAAATATTAATAAATCAAGATTTTAAATTAGTATAGAATATTCTCTGTTTTATTTTATTTCTGTTTTCACATCACATAGAGTGGACAGAAAAAAAATGAATCAAAACAAATGTGTTGAGCGTATAGTATGTAATCTTAAAATAGTAATAAATCAAGATTTTAAATTAGTATAGAATATTCTCTGTTTTATTGTATTTCTGTTTTCACATCACATAGAGTGGACAGAAAAAAAAAAAATGAATCAAAACAAATGTGTTAAGCGTATAGTATGTACAATCTTAAAATATTAATAAATCAAGATTTTAAATAGTCACTAGTATGTAGCTTCTCTGTTGGGAATTTCTCGAGTTTGTGGCATTGACGAGTGCACAATTCTTGATTGAGTTTTCCTTCAATTTTTTTGAGGACTATTTTCCTTCAATTTCTGTTCTTGGCTTTTCCAACTTACTAACATATTTTAGCAAATTGCAGCCTTGCATATGTTATGGGGGTAGTTTGCCATTGTTTAATCAGTTTAAACATGTATTTCCACCTACATATTACATGATTGCATCAGCTGGCACGTTGTTAATTATGTTTTCTTTAGGACGCCTGTCTGAAATTAAACTTGAAAGTATGCTATGTCTTGTTCTTCAAACTTGCACTAGTGTTTTTCATCTAGAGAGAGGCGCTGTAGGCCTGTGCAGTCTATGCTGATTAACTTGTTACTGTCTCTTCGAAATTGGTCTGATATCAGTTGTTCTAGTTCCACTTTAACTATTGACTTCCTGTAATTTTCTTTGACTTTGCTATCTGCTACATAGGTGAAGGCTGGTCCTTAAGCACTTCAAGATGGGCGAGGTACACGAAGCTGACAAGAACATTGAGATCTGGAGGGTCAAGAAGCTAATCAAGGCGCTTGATGCTGCAAGAGGCAATGGCACTAGCATGATTTCTCTCATCATGCCACCTCGTGATCAGATTTCACGCGTCACTAAGATGCTGGGTGATGAGTATGGAACTGCCTCAAACATCAAGAGCAGAGTCAACAGACAGTCTGTGTTGGCTGCCATAACCTCAGCTCAACAGAGGTTGAAGCTTTACAGTCGAGTTCCCCCCAATGGTTTGGTGCTCTATACTGGTACCATTGTCACCGATGATGGCAAAGAGAAGAAGGTTACCTTTGACTTTGAGCCATTTAGACCCATTAATGCTTCCCTCTATCTCTGTGATAACAAGTTTCACACTGAGGCACTGAATGAGCTTCTGGCATCTGATGACAAATTTGGTTTTATAATCATGGATGGCAATGGAACACTGTATGGCACGCTGAGTGGAAACAGCAGGGAGGTTCTGTACAAGTTCACTGTTGATCTCCCAAAGAAGCATGGGCGAGGAGGGCAATCTGCAGTCCGCTTTGCCCGCCTGCGCATGGAGAGGCGACACAATTACCTGCGCAAGGTTGCTGAGCTTGCAACACAATACTTCATCAATCCTGCCACCAACCAGCCAAACATTGTTGGGCTTATTCTTGCTGGTTCTGCTGACTTCAAGAATGAACTGGGTAAATCTGAGATGTTTGATCCGCGTCTTCAGGCCAAAGTAGTCAAGATGATTGACGTGTCTTATGGTGGGGAGAGCGGCTTCAACCAAGCCATCGAGATGTCTGCTGAGGTTCTTTCTGATGTTAAGTTTGTCCAAGAAAAGAAGCTGATCGGGAAGTACTTTGAGGAGATAAGCCAAGACACAGGGAAGTATGTCCTTGGCGTCCAGGACACCATGACAGCCCTGGAAATGGGTGCAGTAGAAATCCTGATTGTGTGGGAAAACCTTGATGTCAGGCGTTATGAGCTCAAGAACAGTATCACAGGTGAGACAGTTGTGAAGTACCTGAACCCCACCCAGGAGGCTGATCAGAGCAACTTTACTGACGAGCCAACATCTGGAGATCTGGAGGTCATTGATAACACGCAGCTGCTGGAGTGGTTTGCTGAGAACTACCACCAGTTTGGCTGCACGCTGGAGTTCGTCACCAACAAGTCCCAGGAAGGTTCTCAGTTCTGTCGGGGATTTGGCGGGATAGGTGGGATCCTCCGCTACCCAGCTGATGTCAGTGCCTATCAGGATGGTGACTTGTCTGATGGGGAGTATGATGAAGACTTCGAATAGCAATCAACCGAAACTCAAATGAATCCGGTCCGGGAGGAGCCTGTGCTGGCCCAGGCCGCGCCGGGACGGAACCCTGAAACATCCAAACGATCGGTGCAAGGAAAACATGGTCAGTAGTGTTGCCGATCGAGAAGAATTTATGTTTTTTTTTCTTCTTGATGTTGAAACTGGGTTTTCATTTGTTTCTCCGACTGACATCTTTTATTTCAGGTGGGGGATCTGTAGGGAAGGAGGTTTGAGCAACTTTGAGTATATATATGAAGCTTGTGTGAAGCATGGTGGCGTTGGTTCTTTGGAGATGATGTCTTGCTCTGTTGATCCGAGCTTGCAGTCTCGTGATGCTATACTATGAATCAACCATGGACGGTGCCTTCTGTTGGTCAGGAGAGCCTATATTAAGTAATATAATCATCCTATTAGTATGGAGTCGTTGGCAATAGTGTGATGAATAAAGTACCTGTGAGAGAAGCGGTTGTTGGCCGCCCAGGTGGTTGGTTTCAGGGGCTGCGTTGACGATGCAGCTGTCTTTTTTTCTTTTTTTTCTTTTTAAGTTCCTGAACTGAGGTCGCGTGCTTTGCACTTTAGTCCTGGTGTTCTACTGTGTTGCATGTACGCTTTATGACGTGCGTGATATCTATGAAGTGAACCTTTGCTGATTGTGCCAATGTCTGTGACCTGTTATTTCGCATACTCCATGGTCATTTATAGTGTGCAAGACAGAATACTTCGTGAGATTCTTGTTCAGGGTAGTTTTGCACTTTTACTCCACACATCTTGCTGGTCTTCCATATATTTACTATTATATAAAAAACAAGGGTGGGGGTGGGTTAGTACTGTTACAATTATTTACCTCAACCTTAATAAGATTTCTAGTAACCTTCATTTCAATAGAGGTTAAATGCCTTCTAATGACTTTTAACACCTTCAACATAATGAGCAAGGTGTATGGATCAATGGAATGTGGACTTGAACATATCTTGCCACTTTTTACATACTCGCATTTTCTATTCACATGTTATCAGCACCTTGCTTTAGCCTCGCTCATCGAGGTATGCCGTCGCTGCCGCCCATACCGCCGTTAGCTTACCTCATTTTGCAAGCTGTGATGTTTTATTTTCATTACGCGCACCTGTAGGGTCGAGGCGAGGACTAGGGGGTATGTGTGAATAGTCCTTTCTAAAACTAATTTTAAAGACTAACCCGAATATAATGAGGAATTAAAAGTATTAAACTTAGCCAAGACTTCATCCCTCTAGCTACGACTCTAAATCACCACACAAAAGATCCTACATAGAGCAAATGAGGTGATAAATATATGAATGTAAGAACAAAGTTTGTGATGAGAAGAATGCAAACCACCGCGAAGTGTGGACACAAGATGACACCAGTGATTTTTTTTTTACCGAGGTCCCGGGGAAGCTTGTCTCGGGAAGCTTGCCAACTTCCCCTACTCCTCGTTGTGTCGACCCAGCACCTCGATGGTTCTTGGACTAGACGGTGCCTTAGCTAATTGGCCCCTTATGCGGCTCACCGCAAGGCTCTCTAAGACACCACTCATAAGGGTGGTAACTCAATGACACGCTCTAGTAGTGTTGCTCTTCCGATTCCTTGGGCGAGCACGGACATCTCACAAATCCTCCTCCTCGGGCACCGCACAATCTTCCTTGCGTGCTTTTAACGAAGTCTCTTGCCACCAAGCCGTCTAGGAGGTGGTAACCTCCAAGAGAAACAAGCACACCGGCTTGCAACACGATCACCTAGTGCCACACGATGCAATCTCTCAAAGCAATCGCACTAGAATCGCTCACTCACTCAATCGGATGAACATTGTCAAGTTAGAGTGAGTTGGAGGGCTCTCTAGCACTCTCAAGCATGGACACAAAGTCCACAAGGTGCTTAGCAACCAGCCATGGCCAGCCACCACCTCTACTTATACCCCCAAGGACAAAACTAGCCGTTAGTAGCTGTTTTCGAGGCCGACAGAGACGCTCCGGTCACTGACCGGACGGTCAGGTCACTAAAAATCACCCCAGAGACCTCTCTAGAAGTGACCGGACGCCCCGACTGGACCTTGGACTGGACCCTCCGGTCAAAACACTCAGAAACTGACCTTACCAGACCCTCTGACTGGACTCTGGACCGGACCGTCCGGTCACAGTGTCCGGTCAGACCACTGCCCGATAAAACGGTGATATCTCCTTCATCCGAACTCTGTTTTCGATGATCTTGGACTCTATGGAAAGCTTATTCAGAGGGCTACACAACCCACCTGGTTACTTGATCCAAAGCACAATGGATCAAAGCAGTATTCCACTTGAAAGGCAGTCCCCGAAACAACTTCTCCTTTGCAAATGTGCTAACACCACCAAGTGTACATCACCGTGTGCATGTGTGTTAGCATTTTTACAATAATTTTCAAAGGATTTTATCTTGCTCTTACCATGCCACTCGATCCTAACACATCACAAACTTAGATCGCTCAAGTGGCACTAGATGACCGATATGCAAACAAGTTTACCCCTCTTGATAGTACGACCATCTATCCTAAACCTGGTCATAAACTTCTCTAAGCTCCTCATGACCGGCAAAATGAAATGCCCTATAGCTTATACCTTTGCCTTGCGCATTTCCATTCTGCTCCATCTCCAAGTGCCGATGCAACACATGCACCAACACGATCAAGAATGATATGATCCACTTCATATCATCACATGACCTTCTTGGTCCATCGATCTTGACCTCACTTGCTCTTCACCGTTACGTCGGTCCGTCGGTGCCAAGTCTTGCCCAAGCTTCACCGCCTTGCGGTCCATCACTTCACCGCCTCAACTTGCCCTTCACACTTGCAAACGGTCCATCAAGCCAAGCCTTGTCTTGATCTTCACCACCTTGGTCACATGACTTCATGTCATGTCTCATATGCAATAAGCTCCTTCATTGTGTCATCACATGTGAACTAATCTCCTATGTATTATCTCAATCACACATAATTAGTTCACCTAATGTTGTCACTTAATTACCAAAAACCATTAGGGACCTTTCAACACCTATGCGGATTTCATTTCTTGCACCCTAATGTGGAGTCGATCTCCTACGGATGAACACACAACTAATCGGTCATGCCGCCCACATGGCGAGCAAGAACCAGCCTTCTGGCGGATCGCCGCCAAATCCGTGGACCAACATCTCCAATGCCGCCCCGCACCATGTCCCGTGCATGGCTACGCCGTGGCGAGGTCGCCGACACCCACCGAGAACTCCACCGGGCGACGATGGCTACACGCATGTCCGCCCCTTCGTGACTCATGGCGTCTGATGGCATTGATCCAACGCCCGCTGCCCACAACTATCACCGCATCGCGGAACCCGCCAACGACATTGTTGCTCTTAGTCTCGGCCGCATAATCCGCACATGGATTAGGGTACCTCACAAACCGTCACTCGCCGGCTCACAAATGATGGCGGAGAGCTCCTTGCCATCCACGGATGCCGAGGTCCATGCTCCTCCCCGCCTAAGCGAGGGGAGGACGCTGAGAGAGCTCGGCATCAGGCGGACCGACCACTTGTAGGCTATTCTTAGTGGCGCGAGAAATATGCATGCATCAACATGAAAGTGTATGCGTTGTAACACGGAAAGGATGTGGTACAATCGACTTAGCTTAATACCTTCAAGCAAGGGATATGCTAACAATGATGATTGTCCATGTGTCTTCATCAAAAAGTCCCAAACAAGATTTTGCATTATATCTATGTATGTTGATGATTTAAATATTATTGGCAACCAAGAAGATATTGATGAGGCATCCAAACATATAAAGACGGAGTTCGAGTTGAAAGATTTGGGTAAAACCAAATATTGCTTAGGCCTACAGCTTGAGCACCTTCCAAATGGAATCTTTTGCATCAATTTGCCTATGCCCGTAAAAGTATTGGAGAAATTTAATATGGACAAAGCATATCCCATCAAAACCCCCCATGGTTGTTCGGTCTTTAGAAATGAAGACTAATCCATTCATACCTCAAGATGAGGGGGTGAAAGTTCTAGGACCCCATGTCCCATACCTTAGTGTCATCGGAGCGTTGATGTATCTAGCAAATAGCACCGGCCTGACATTGCATTTGTAGTGAACTTACTAGCTAGACATAGCGCTGCTCCTACAAGAAGACAATATGTAATGGCAAAAGGATCTTGGACTATTTTCCAAAAGAGGCCCAAATTCCGGATTGGTTGGATATCTTTTTCACAAGGGTTCACGCCAGAGACGACATTGATTTCAATGAAACATATTCTACAGTCATGAATGGAATAACATTCGATATCTTTTATCTCGGCCGTACAAAATTGTCTATCTATGCGGTTGATGGATGTAGCGACTCTATATCTTTTTGGGTCACTAGATTCGGACATATATGAAGGTTCCCGATGTGACCATGTCAAGGCAATCAACATTCACCATTTATTCTAAGCATAAGTGCAAGGTGAAATCTATACTTAATTTCAAATTGTTTAGATTGATACCTACAAGACTACTACTTGGTTTTATGATTATAGATTCAAACACCTTGTTGTGATTATGGAAGAAGAATATTGTGACATTGTCATAAAACTACAAGTCATTAAGCCACACACAATTTATTTGGACAACAAGAGTTAGAGTTGAGGGCGACTCCTTTTCAAGGGAGGGATGATGATATGACCACGCCATGTCGACCACCAAGGTGACCTCTCCGACTACTACATCATCAACAAAGTCCTCGTTGCGAACCGATTACTCATAGCTAGGCTAAGAAGCTCCAAAGAAGAGGTGCACACGCTACTTTGTGAAACTCATTTTACCATTAATAAGAATTATATACTACTTAAATCATGTACATTGCTTCAACTCAGGTTCAATAAGGAGGATGACAAGAACATACAAGGTGATGAACACGAGAGAAGGAACAAGCTCGAGCAAGACCAGTCCTAGTGAAATTCGAAAGAAATATTCATAACTTTTGTTTTCCAAAAGCTATGAAGGAAATGAGCACTTGTTAGAAAGATCTTCAAGTCTAGTTTCCAATGGTGCAAGCCTAGACCAGTGTGGATACTTTATCATGGCATCCAACCAATTTTAGTGTTGACTGGTCAAAAGGTCGACAGTCTGCATAAAGTCTAAATGTTCGTGCAAAACTGTACCAATCCAAACACTTCGTGAAGCAAGAGGCACATGGTGTGAAAGCTTATCAAGTCATATTTCCAACGCATCCAACCCCGTGCCATTTGAAGTTTTCTAGGAGGAGTTATGATCAAAACACTAAAGATCTGCGCGAAGTCAAACAACCACACAATTTGAGTTCATCCCATGGTTACCCTTTCACATTGATGATGAGTCTAGCTTCTTTTTCGCGTTTCCACCTACCTAGGAGGTTTGTTCCTAGTATAAATATCCCCCTATGTGTAAGCTATCAACAACTTTTGATAATTAAAGATAATCCAAGTGATATTACAGCCGAGCTGCCGAGTGCCTTACTCACCCTTGTTCTTCCTTATTCTTCTAGGACTTGTGAAGATCTCTCTCTCAGGTCCACTTATTAGATGCTTTTATGAGTTCCAAAGACATCTGCCTTGCCTTGTGTCGATTAGCTCCGGTTGTGGTTCTGCGGTCGTTTGGAGATCGAGTCAAAGTCTTCGCGTTTTGGTGCCTCTCTCCCTACGCTTGGTCGCATCCAACTTTGGCCAGGTATAAAACTAGTTACCCGCTATTTTCAGCAAGTTATCCTACTATTTCTGCTACCTTCTCATCATTCTTCGTGTTCGTGACCTACTGCCGTGAAGATCAGGCCATTTCTCATGCCTGATGGAATCTCTATACCAAATCAAAATGCAAATCGCAGCATGTATTGTGTAAAGCTTCAAAAGTTACTCTATGGCTTAAAGCAGCCAGGAACGATGTGGTACAACCAACTTAGTGAATACCTCCTGCGGAAGGGATACACTAACAATGATGATTGTCCATGTTTCATCATCAAAAAAGTCCCAATTGGGATTTTGCATTATATATGTGTATGTTGATGATTTAAATATTATTGGCAACCAACAAGATATTGATGAATTTCAGTCAAAAAACAAGATATTAATGAAGCATGCAAACATCTATGTTAATTATATTTTCATACTATACCTATTTTATGTCACAAATATTTATAGTTCTCTCTATAGTTTTGGTCGAACTTGAGATGCTTTGACTCTCCAAGATTCTTGGAATCACTTACAATTTTGAATCGAGGGAATAATTGATAAGTGAAGGACCAAAAATGATAAAACAAGTCCTTCCTTTCATATGAGAAAGTGCCGATCTATTTCATAGAAAAGTATTTCCATAAAAAAGGCCTTTCGTTTTCCTGAAAAATATACTTGTCTCTTGGATAGCCCCTACATTTGCTGTCAAGGTAGAGCAGAAAAGGAAAGCCCACTACACGAAGTCATTCCTTGATAATGATAGATATAGGTAGCCCCGGTTACAATTATAGATCACACCCATAGGTTTGCGTACACGCTTTAAGGATGCAGATGAAAAGACTTTGGTGGCCTTGAATTCTTCCCAGGTTAGACAAGACGGTTCATTCATTCATGAATGAGAGGGATATCATTCATTTAGCAAACTATAGTTAGCATGCATGGCCCTATGCAATGTTCTTTTGTGGTTTTGGTGATAAGTGAAAACCAGAGAAATCTCAGTGCAAATCACAGAAGAGTCCACCACACATGCCATGATGAGCAGAGAGTGGGGGGGGAAGAGAAGCATGGCGCACAGGAGCACCAGACAGTATGGTAAAGGAAGAAGAATACCACTAGATCATACAATGAAAAACAGAGGCTTGTAGAACAGTTTGGATGGAGCCACTGGATGATACCATGAATAAGAAATAACACCACGGAATCATCTTATGATAGGCCTCGGTTGGGAGGGGTGGTGCGTGGTGGCGGTGTTGGCACAGGCAAGGGGGGAAGGTGGTGGCTAGGGCAAAGGGCGCGGCGGAGCTCTCTCTCTCTCTCTCTCTAGTTTGCAAAAACCATGCCTACCTACAAGATGAATGGCAAGTCATCATATGGTAATTGCACTGCAAATAATATGGCAAAAGACTTGTTAGATGGATTATAATCAGATTTATTTGCTAGGGTGTTGTGCACCAAAAGTCGAAAAGCTATTCAAGTTTTATCCCATGAAAAATTACTTCATCCATTTCAAATTATAAGTCGTTATGGCTTTTCCAGGTATATAGTTTTTGCTAAGCAACTAGATACACATTATGTCTAGATACATAGTAAAAGCTATATTTCTAGAAAAATTAGAACGACTTACAATCTGCACATGAAATTGAATTTGAAGCATCAAGTGGGACTGCTACCGTGTCGCTGTTCTTTCGGGCTGAAGAGTGTCTTTCGTGCTTTGCGGAGTGCTGTGGGTACTCAGCAAAGCAGCTGAATCCATATTTTGCAGCCAAACCTGTTCTCTTACTGATTAGTCAACCAAACAGTTCCCAAGTCTGGTTTGACAACACTACCTCCTACACCAGTCCACATGCAAACCCTCCAAGTGCCCCTTTAAATCTCCATCCATCCATCCCTCACTCTCCATTCTCATCCTTCCTTACACTAAACCACCCTACCCTATTCATCTTTCTCCTCAAAACTTAAACTGCTGGACTAGTTGGTTCTTGAACTGTAGATGAGCCATGAAAACATCAGTTCCGCAGTATCTAAAGTTTTTCGTTTTATTTGCCTTTGGTGTAGTCACCACCTCCCGTGCAACTGACCAAGATGTGCTCGCAACCCTCAATAAACTACCCCTCGATGGCCATTTCAGCTTCCATGACGTGTCTACTGCTGCCTGGGACTTCGGCAATCTTTCTAGTTTCATGCCAGCTGCTGTGCTTCATCCAGGCTCAGTAGATGACATTGCCACTACGGTCAGGCATGTTTTCTTGGGGGGAGAGCACTCCATGCTCACCGTGGCGGCCCGTGGGCATGGACACTCACTCCGAGGGCAGTGCCAGGCAGCTGGAGGGATTGTCATCAAAATGGAGTCCCTCCCTAATACCAGAATGCAGGTGCACTCTGGTGCATCGCCCTATGTTGATGCCTCGGGAGGAGAACTCTGGATAAATGTCCTGCATGAGACATTGAAGTACGGTCTGGCACCAAAGTCATGGACGGATTACCTCCACCTCACAGTTGGAGGCACATTGTCGAATGCAGGGGTCAGTGGTCAGACGTTCCGACATGGCCCACAAATCAGCAATGTAAACGAGCTGGAGATTGTGACAGGTATCAGAGATATATACCTTGATAATTATGATGAAATGAAAGTTATCTGAATATAATATCATGACTACTAAATGCAGGAAAAGGAGACATCATCACTTGCTCACCAGAGCAGAACTCTGATCTCTTCCATGCTGCTCTTGGTGGCCTAGGTCAGTTCGGTTATCATCACTAGGGCCAGGATTGTGCTCGAGCCTGCCCCAAAATGGTACAGAAAACAAGAGAATCATTTTAACTTTAGTAACTTTTAACAGATAGTACATGCTAATCACTTGAATATGTAACAGGTGAGGTGGATTAGAGTTCTCTACTCAGACTTCACAAGCTTCGCAGAGGATCAGGAGATGCTTATTTCAGCAGAGAGGACCTTTGATTACATAGAGGGCTTCGTCATCATCAACAGGACAGGAATCCTGAACAACTGAGATCATCATTTTAGGCCACAGGATCCAGTGTGGGCAAGCCAGTTCGAATCAGATGGAAGAGTGCTCTTCTGCCTTGAGATGACGAAGAACTACAATCCTGAAGAGTCAGACATGGAACAGGTGAGCAGCCAACTCAAGTACCTTTGAATGAATATATGGTTAGCACTTGTGGCTAATATCAAATCAAATCAATCTGAGTGGTCAAAATATGTGTACATGTCTGCAGGAGGTCAATAGCCTACTGCATCAACTTAGACATATGCCATCATCCTATTCCACACAGATGTCACCTACATCGAGTTCCTGGATAAGGTGCACTCCTATGAGGTTAAACTGAGAGCTAAGGGGATGTGGGAGGTCCCACACCCATGGCTAAATCTCATGGTTCCAAAAAGTTCGATCCACACATTTGCAAGGGAGGTCTTTGGGGAAATCCTGAAAGACAGCAACAGTGGTCCCATATTGCTCTACCCAGTAAACAAATTCAGGTAACTAAATTAATATGTGAAATCGGAATCCTCATGGTGGTTCACCTTCCATAAGTTTGATTGATGACTGACTATTTTCATTTCATGCAGATGGGACAATAGAACGTCAGTAGTCATACCAGATGAGGAAGTTTTCTACCTAGTGGGATTCCTATCCTCAGTGCCATCTTCGTCAGGTTCTCACGGCGTTGAACATGCACTGAACCTCAATAACCAAATAATAGAATTCTCTGGCAAGGCAGGTATTAGGGTGAAGCAATATCTGCCCAACTACAACACTGCACAGGAGTGGAAGGTCCACTTTGAGGCAAGGTGGGAGACATTTCAACGAAGGAAAAATGCCTATGACCCATTGGCCATCCTAGCCCCAGGACAAGGAATATTTCAAAAGGCATCACCGCCCTTGTCCCTATGACTGTATCTACTTTTTATTTTGAACAAAGTGACTATCTACTGTAGTTTTGTGTGGAGCATATGTTAGTCTAGAACCATAGGTAAAAGTTCTCTTGCAATCTACATAGCATAATGAACACAACGTGCAAATGAAATAGGTTGTTGTAATGAACTTGTGACCAGGAGAACTATTAGCAAGAAAATAGAGAAGAAATACATTATCTTTTAGTCATCTTTGATGCTCTCTGGAAGCAAGCACTTGATGATTATATTAGCTCATCCAGAGGCAGAGCCTGGGTCCATGCTAGGGCGTGTTCACCTTGAAGTTCCCATCACATTGTTTGAATTTCCCATCTCATGAATTATTAAATGTACCAAAAGACGCATGTACGGAGGTATGAAATATAGGTAAACAGAAATAACTACCGTAGTTTGGATGTACTTTTCTTGAGATGAATCTTTTGAGCCTAGTTAGGCCATGGTAGGACAATATTTACCACAAACAAACGAAAGGTGCTACAATGCCAAATTCAGTACTAACATACCAAATTCCTGGGTGCTAAACACACAGCCTCAATATATGTAAAGGTTTTAGGACCAGAACGTTATAATTTTCTCCAAATTCAGCTAGCACAGTACCTGTCCTGGCGCAGCCCTGTGTGGAAGCCATTTCTGGCTCCTTCATCTGTGCAAGGAAGAATATTAATGAATCAGACACACTTGCAGTACTGGTCATGCTAAAGTATATAAACTTAGTGCTGGTCCAAATCAATCTAGGCATTGCACCTCAACAGATATTATCATCAGCATCTGTTTCCAAATAATTTGCCATAGTCACTATAGAAATTATATTCAGATCAAGAAAAGATTTGTTGTATTTAAAAATAGAATAATATCCATTAATCAGCTGGCTCAGCATACTTTTGAATCTATGCTTGCTTTGAGCACATTGTATGGAAGCTTAACCCTGGTATGTATGTGAACACTCTGTGGAGATTGAAGAAATGGCTTCATAGTGATTGATAATGCAAATCTCAGAAGGGAAAAAGGTACTAACAGGGTTTCTGCATTTTCTGCCAATTTCTTATTTCTTACCTTCAGCATTCTGTATAGATACCAGCAGGGGTGCATCAAGTATGTAATATTAACAATATATTAAATCTCAACTTTGCTGACAAACTCTGTAATTAAGAACCAAAACAGAAATAGCATTTCATTTTTGTTCTTTACTATGCACTAAAATGAGGAAATAGTGGTGCTTCACTGGTTCCTGAACATGACATCAATTGGCCTAAAACAGTCCTTGTCAAGAAACCTAAAATTGCTTGCATTGCCAAAAGGGAGCCCAGGGCCATAACTATTATTGGTGATTGACAATATTCAACTGGCCAATGGGGAAGGTCTGATTCACCTTATCCTTTCCTGCAGCAGCTAAAAGGGCAATAAACATATATAGAAATATTGCGATCACGCCAAGTGCTGATGGCTATATGTCATGAATGGTTTTTGAAATGCATTTGATCATGGCTTATCTAGACAGATGAAGTCACAAAAGTAGTCTGTCATATCAGTGCCCTGCAGTGTCTGTATGACTGGTGTAACTCCATGGAAAACAATCATTGTACCCACTTAGGCATTGATTAAAAAAAAAAGTCTTGCACTAGCCTTAGTGATTATAGAGCAATTATTGTTGGCTGCCATTTTGATAACAGTAGCAAAAAGCATATGGAAAACTGCAGATGTACCTGTCATTCAGGACCTAAGTGATAGTGGTCAAGTCAGATCATGTAAGGGAAATGTCACTAATGTAAATGGGAGTATTCAAAACTCAGCAATGCACTAATTCTGGACTGCTGTTGGCACTGGAGACACTGCGACACACACGGCGAGCGCGCTCTGGTGTGTCCAGTGAACAAGTCCAATGTACCATACCCATCCACTAATTACAAGCATTTGCCACCAAAATGGAGCACCGGTAGGCTGAACTGGGTGTGTAGCTGACCACAACTCCAATCCCCTCGGAGTAGTTTTGTGGTTTTGCGCTTTAATCTAGCCTGCAAACTAACCCAGCCATACGCACACAACTACCGTCCATTGACGCGAAACGCGGAGCACAATTTTCCTGACCCCTGCATGTTCACCTGAGGAAGAGGAACCCCTCAATACGATAAGCATCCCGTAGAACCGAGGTGTACGATCGTGCGCCGCGGAAGGGAGGATGGCGGAGGGAAGCTCACCTGGTATTCCACGAAACACCGCCGCGCCGGCGGCCGAGGCGGCGGCGAGATGGCTTGCGTCAGGGTTTCAAATTGAAAAGATCTCGAGGCCGACCCGGGCCGGCGATATGGGGCGGCTGGAGACTTTCCTGTTCCCTCTCTAGCTGCCTCTAGGCCGCGGCCGCACTACTGAAAACGATTTTAGAAGATTGCTCGGATTTGAGCTCGGTTTGGCGTTTGGTTCGATTTAGGGACCCCTTTGGTTGCACGTCATGGTGGATGGCTAATCTAATTTGGACATCTTTGGATTTTAATAAACGCCAGAAATTTAAATTTTGGTGGGGACCATCTATTTCTACCATTTTTGAACTAGAAGGTATCCAAATAACCTAAAATTCAAATTTTGGTGGGGGGCAATCTCATTCTAGTTCATTTTTTGAACCAGGAGGGTATCCATTGGACATCCAACACATCCAACTTCCACCTAGAGTTACTTGCACGCCAAAGTCCACACCACGCATGGCTGCCAATGGTGAGCTAGGCCTTGTTTAGATGGTAAAAATTTTACAATCGTAGCGGTTTGCTTTGTTAGTGGTAAATATCATCCTACCACTACTAAATAATTAGGCTCAAAAAGAATCGCCTCTCCAATGTACATATAAAACTGTGATTAGTTATTTTTTACCTACATTTAATCACTTGGCATACGTCCAAGGTGTATTTAATGTGATGTGATGGAGAGAAGTGGAAAAAAGGTTTAAAATTTTAGCCATCTATACAAGGCCCTAGTATTTCTTTTGCATGCAAAAGATGATGTTCTATGAGCTAACATCTTTGCAGCTGCCACGGATGATGGGTGTCTAATTTATTTTCTCGGCATAGCCATGGCGGCCAAATCCGTGGCGAAGCGCCACACTGGTGGCAGGTTAGGGCTACCAACCAAGCAGCGCTTTAGAGCAGTCTCAGCATGTTTAGTTTCACGGACTAAAAGGGCATTAAAGCGACTGTACAGAGACCAAAATGCCCCACTCACTCTAGGAGAGAGAAACGGGAGAGAAAAAGGAAGGGCAGGGGCTGTCTTTTTTGGCAAGTCACTTTTTAGTCACCTTGTTGGCAACAAAAAAAAAGAAGACAAAAACAGGTTACTAAACTTTAGTCATCCTTAACTTACAATTTTCAAAGACGGTCAACATATTTCCGGAGAACCATTTATAGACTTGTGGTCTAGCAGTATGTTTCAAAAATCAGACCATTTATAGACACGGACCAATTAAGGCTATAGTTTTGTGGGTTTCTAAAAATCAGAACCATTTCTGGGAGAAAGAATGGGGAGAGAGGTGATGGAAAATAAGGCTGAAAGCCTGCAGCAGGCGGACGAGAGCGACAAATATATTTGCCCTCCCTCAATTCTCTGAGTTTACAACTGGTGGTCAACCCGATGCAACACAGCATTGCCTAGTCAATGACAAACATGTACAGCAACCTCATCGCTTGAAACAGTCTATCTCAGAGGCTAATCTCCACATGTTCGCCGGAGGTTAGCGATTTACAGCAGCCGTTGGCTGACATTTGTCATGATACCAATTTACAGTGAATCTAAATAAAACTGGTATTGCTGTTACCAGCCCTTCACAGCACAAACAACACTACCTTGTCAGAACAAGGGCTGTAAAACGAAACAAACGAAACAATGCCTTCGGTCACCTAGTCTTTTCACCCAGTCATCTCTAACTGTCAGCCTTGTACACTGCTAGTCTCATTCATCATCAGACAAGCACACCACATCTACCTCAGGACCATTTGTAGCAGGAACTATCAGCCCAGGCGAATCACTGCTCAATCTAGCAGGAGCCGTAGCCCTAGGCACATCACTGCTCAACCCAAGACTGGTTGTATTTGTAGCAGGAGCTGTCCCCTAGGCATATCACTGCTCAATCAAGACTGGGCGTATTTGTAGGAGCTGCCCTAGGCGCATCACTGCTCAACCCAGGACTGGCTGTATTTTTTAGCTGTAGACGCATCATCACTCAACCCAAGATTAGCTGTAAGCCATGCATCCAGCGATAGTGACCCAGAATCTGGCGGCTGCATGCCTGTAGGGATGGAAGGCATTGTTGTATTCGAGCCTGACGGTGCCACAGCTTGTAAAAGTAGGGTTTGGAGTTGGCGGCACACACGGTGACTAGGATGCAAGCTTGAGGGCAATGAGGTTGAAGGGAGGACAGAGTGTAAACTTGACATTGCAGAGGCTGCCAGGGGTCCCACATGTATATCTGATGGGGATGAGCCTGCTGCCAGTGCTGGTTGTGTCCTTGAGGACATTGCCTCCACCCTAGTTGCTGACGGTTGCTGTTGATTTCCAAGTGGCATGGAATGTGCCCGTGGCGACCTGAACTGGAGATGAGGAGCAGGTGAGCGAGGAGCCAATTCACTCTGAACTCCATAGCTCCCACGTGGAGGTGGCGCCTGTGACTAAGAGTCATTGACGTTGCTCTGAAAAAGATTGCCTTGTTCCAAGTTTGGAGGTTGGGTGCGGGACAACTGCAACAATGACGGCGATGGTTGGTCCACCCGTGGTGCTTGGACCCTAGGCCTTGGCACTGGTGGTCGACACACTGATGACAGAGCAATAGATGATGGTGAGGAGTCCAACACTGGAGGCCTCATCACTTGTGGGGGTAGCCTGAGGTGTGCGACGAACTGGAGGGGTATGGGCTTTAGCTGCACCTGAATGAAAGAAAAAAGAAATATTTGTTAATGACAAAATTCTAAGAAATATTTTATATTTTATCTCTACAACTAAAACATTTCCAGAACAAAGAAATAGTTGTTAATGACAAAATTCTAAGAAATATTTTATCTCTACAACTAAAACATTTCTAGAACAAAGAAATAGTTAATGAAAAAAATTGTAAGAAATATTTTATCTCTACAACTAAAACATTTCTAAAACAATCATTCACCCGCAGGCGAAATACCCTGCCCGATAGCTCACCCAGCACTTCACGCTCATGGTCAAGGTAGTTTTCTTCCACCAGACCGCAGCCCTGTCTGTAGTCGTATTTCATAAGGCATGCGAATTCTGGGTCATATTTCTGGTGGCATCGCGAATACGGGTCAAATTTCATAATTTCTCCATAAAGAAAGGTTGGCTCAACTCATAGCACGACATGCAGCTTTCATGTGCACTGTCTGCAGTCGTCCTCAAGATTGCCGCCCCCCACCCGACCAGATCCTCCACGGACGTCGCTACTGCAGGCTCGCACCGCCCGGCCCTGACTAAATCGCCCTCCTCCGCCACCCTCAGGCCCTGCCCCGCCCGAATCCCCTCGGGCGGGATCTAGCCAGCGTCGCCTCCTCTGGACTCAGCCCCGCTCGATCCATTCGCCGCCAGCTGTCAGGGTGCCCCCATTTCCAGCCCCTGGTTCTGGCCTCATGGGCTCATGGCAGAGACACCTCCACGTGGGTAAACTGTTTACAGGAGGAATGGAGGAGGGCCCTGCTGCCGGCTGGGAGAGAGCCAAGGAGGCCAGGATGAGCCTGGGGCGTCGCTGGAGCCACTAGATTTTTCATCTAGACTGTGCAGGTGCTGTGACTTCTATCATTCTTTGTTCTTTGTTTCAATTATGGTGAACGACATTGCCTATTGTATTCTTCGCGCGAAAAACAGTAATTTTGATGTCAAAATGCATGATTGATCTCCCTACAGATTTTTAGAATACTCACGTGCTGGGTAACAAGCGGAATATAAATGTGACACACTTCTTTAAATTGTTCTGGACAATATTTACACTTGAGCTAATAAGATCTACTCAGATGTAAATCTTGAAGAAAAGGGAAATTGCAATGAAATAGAACTTATAACAACAATAGTTACACTAGAGCTAATAAGATCTACTGCACCTTCAGATGTAAATCTTGCAGAAAGGGGAAATTGCAATGAAATAGAACTTATAACAATGTTTCATATGAAACAACAATCATGTTGAAAACATTAATTTGAAAGGGACAATGTATGAATGTACATGCTCCATACCTTGTGCTGCAGATGTTGATATGAATTTGGCCCGAAAATCCTCAGCCAGCGATTGGTTTTCGCGTTGAACTTTCTCATAAAAAATCATCCGAGTGCCTTCTTTTTTGCTGAAGATGAGTGGAGTCATGTTCTTTAATTAACAAATCATATTTTCTCTTTACCTTCTCTACTTCTTGGCTACACTCCGTCTGAAGTTGGGTTTTCTGTCCAAATTGGAGTTAGTTAGATATGGTGATTCTAGAACAGCATAAGAAAGAAAAGACAAGGACAAAAAATAAGAAACCTTCTGTTCATGGATTTTTGTGAGTGTGTCCATGTGTAGTCTTAATTTGTGCAACTCATTTTTCAGTGGTTCAACATCAATAGGTGGGTGATTAAACATCATTGATGTCACTGGAAAAGTTCTGCAGACTGCGCCCGAACCAGGTGCCGCATCTGCCTGATAATTTGGTTACAATTCTGATCAAGCTGTGCTCTTTCAAGCAGATTATTGGAAAGAGGGATTGATTGTTGCCTCTCAGATTGCAAGGGTTGAGCTGATGCTGCACTAGACAAATTTGCTTGTCCTGGTTCCCCTTGCAAAGGTTGTGATGACACTAAACTCTGCTGTGCACATTGGTCCACAAGATTGCTCCCCATCTCAATTTCTCGAGAAACGGCATTGTTGCCTGCCTGGATGCAGCATTCAAAGCTGGTGTGTCAAAGTCAGGTGAATCGGCCAAAGCAGTGTTCCTATTTCGGTTTCAACTTCCATTGCATCATCACCTAAATGTTAAACTTGTACCACCCTGTGCTGGTGAGCCAGCTGTGTTCTCCTCAACATGCTCAGTACTTCTAAGGTCACCACTTGAGGGTTCCTGATATAATGGTAGCAGTACATATTGAGTTATACAGCACAATAAGCTTAGGACGTGCCCGTATAAATAAGGATCCTAGACAATGGCCTTAATGTGTAATGACAAGACAAGACAAGACAAACAAGCAGGAGCAAGCAGTGATATACAATTAGTTAAAAAAATGAACAAAATCGCAAAGCACTGTCCCTCACGCAAAAGAAAAGCAGGATATCCACCAGTAAATTATTAATTGTAAAGTAACACTTGGATTGTACCATATGAAAACCAACATAATACATACAAAAGAAAGAGAAGGGATATCACTAGTCAGGTACATTCAAGGATACGGGCTAGAAAAATTCAGAGGACTGTTCTATACAAAAGGCAAAATAATGCATAGTTCTTACTCTGCCAGGGAAACGGACCAACAGAACTACCAGAGTGGTAAACACATTTAAGATTGGTTTTACTAAATAGAAACAGTAAGAAAAAGAAGCCACACCCTAGTTTAGGCTACTAGAAAGCTTACAAATGTTTCTTACACTTTGTGCTCTATCACAAAGGAGAAAGGACATTAACTTAACTCCCAAAAGGAAAAAAAAGGCAGAGGTCATAAATACTGACATGAGGAGATCTCACATTTCTTTCTGAAATTCCAATGGTCTTACATACGAGCAACATTGTTCAGGAAATATGTTATGATTTACAGGTTGAACATGACAGCTTTCTAGGGAAAAATGATCATTTGTTGCTTGGAAGCAACTAATAAGTACTGTCACCATATTGCATGTAAATAAACCATACATAGTAACTGAATTGACAGTTAAGGACTACTAACCAATGAAGGAATTGCCAGAGACGCATCTCCTTGTGAGTTGATGCCATCAGGATAATTGCAAATCCTGTCCACTGATGGATCGACAACTTCTGATTCTGGACCTTGAACAATAACTTCAGCAGGCCTATTTAGCGCCAGAGATGCATCTCCTTGTGAGTTGATGCCATCAGAATAACTGCGAATCCCATTCACTGATGGATCGACAACTTCTGATGCTGGACCTTGAACAAGAACTTCAGCAGGTCTAACTTCAGATGCATTTGTGCTTCGAACCAACATAATTTCCATTGCTGAGTTGTCATCCAATAACTCTGGTGCCAGAGCACCTGCATGAACATGGCAGCTACCAACTACTTCCCCTGAAGTGCCTAAATTCTTCCATAGCAAATTCAAAATATGGTAAAGGAATGTGTTGATCAAAATTTTGATCTAATTGGCCACATTTTGCCGCCTGAAGGTTTTCTTCCTTCAGTTGAGACTCCTTGATCATGGAAGCTGATTGCTGCATGTCAAGCCTGTTACGTTGGCATTTCATGTGTTCCAAGAAAGCATACAGCAGCATAGTAAACCAATCAATTATTAGCTTTATTTTCCCATCCCGTCCTCTTGATCAATGCGATTTTGACTACTACGAAGATGTTCCACAACTAAACTGCAAGCACCTTTGAGTTTTGCCACTTCCTTTTGCCTATGCATCTCCAAAAATGAAACCTCTTTGGAATGCTTATCCTGGATACTCCTTTCTCTTAATGAGAAAACTTTGTCAACTAATTTAATCCTTTCGTCCATTATTTTGCTGAGAAGTTCATCTCTCGATAAACGTTCCCCTTCGAGTTACTGGGTCAGATAGCAGTTCTTTCTCTTCGAAACCATCTCCTCGGTCCAAAAGTCACCTGTAGCCTCGTGATGTGAACCATTCTCAAAGTTACCATCAGTCAAAGTTACCTGGCTAGGGATTAACTCATCATTTCTCAGTCTAACTGAAGTGTCCGGTTCACAAGTTGATATGTTGCTCGTTGAAGCCATATATTTTTGCTTGCTCACTTCCCCCTGCTCTACGTGCAAACTTCTTCTTAAGGATCTTTTAGCTTCTTATAGACAAACTTAGCAAGTTCTTCTTCGCACTCATAGTTTAAGTTGTTTACAGCAAGCATGAGCGATTCTGTGTGATTGATCTTATGCTTTGAGAGAGAAGCAGCACGCCAACACTGAAGCAAGAACAATACAAAAACAAAAACAAAAGCATTTAGCAGCAAACTAAATTAAAGCAAAAAACAAAATAAGAGAACTTTTTATCTAACCAGAGCTAAATTGAATGCATGCAGTAGGCCCTTAGGCTCCTGGCTGATTTGGTGATTCTTCAAAATATACTTTCGAGAAGTTCCTCACATAAGGATTTCACATTCTCCTGAAAATTTTTGTTAAATACATAAAAAGCAAACAAACTAAGATTGAAAATTCAGTACATGAAATAAAAGTAAACTTTTCAATTTTCATAATTTGACTGGGATTTTTAGGTAAAATGTGATCTATGACTGGGATGCATCCTTGCTACAAATACCACATTTGTCATTTGTATGTTATTGCAAGAGGAGACCACAACTATGTTTAACAAATACTTCAGTTTAAATATTTTTTTGTAGATCAAAGTTGCAAAACATCTCCATGGTCACTAATTGCGACATCATCTTAAAAGCAATTCGAATATGAGCCCACTGGTTCAACTTTTGTAAACTAAACATGCATTAACTGCATATAAGTGACTGATTTTTATCAAATTTTACAGTCTTTTTAACATTTTCAAAACAAAGTGGCTGCATAATTAGAAATTGGGGATCTCAAAGGTCAGACCTCTTGATTCAGCCAGGTGTCAAGCCTCTTTCCAATTCTCTCTCTAAATCTCTTTCGCGGCAGCAAGGTGCATAGTGGTAGGATGTAGAGCTTTTTATTATTTATGTTACAAAAGGATGCATTGCCTAGTAAATGAGCCTCCCCCTATGGGAATGAATTTCAGGCTAGGGTTAAAAAATTCCTTCATCTGTCGACACCAAAGCACATGTCTAAGGTCTGGCCCAGGCCACGGTGGTCATTCTGACATGGGCTACAGTGCCTTTGTGTATGGGTGGGGCAGGATTCTTGGGTTTTCTCGAGCTGCGTGAGTTCTTCTTAGCAAAATGCCGGGGGCTGTATTAACCCCCCTGCGGGTCGAGTTTTTTTTTTTAAGGAAGCTGATAGGGGCTTTCGGGTCCTACCGCCGGTGGATCTGAGGAAATAGGGAATTGAAGTGGGAGAGGAGGCGAGGAAGGGAGCGTCGGCGTGCCAGCGGCGCCCGTGGTTGGTGTGGGAGAGGGAGCACAAGTCAGAGAATGAGAGAGAGGTTACAATCTGGACTCCCAGCTACCTGAGGGGAAGCTGAGCAACTGGTTTGCTCTTGCTTACCTCACACAAGTGTCTTACATGTCCTTATATCTCTCTCCCCTCTCTAAATAAATAAACTATTTAAGGAAATATAAATAATATAGGATAATTGGGCAATTAGCCCACTAATGGGCCTTATTGCCTGCTGGGCATAACAGAAGCACTGCCTATGATCTCTTCTTTTCTGATTTTTTTTTCTTTAACAAATATTTTTGTTCAGTTTAGATCTGCATAGGATCCGTGTACCTGCTTCTAACCTAAAATGATTATCCTAGGGACTATATGATTCATGTTGCATGCATTGCTAAAATATATGGTGATTGAGAACCTAGGTCCAAGATCAATCTGTGATTGCCACTATTTCCTCGATGATTCTTGTGCATTGGCAGCCATGAGGAAGATGACAACTGTGAATGTTTCTGTGATTTTTCTCTTGTGACTTATGCTGAGGGATTACTACTTGACTAATGGATGAGCAATAAAAGTATAGATGTTCTAGTACTATCCTGAAAAGTTAGACATGAAGCATACAATAAAACAAGAACTATCCGCGGATGATACCAACATCAGTTTCAAGCCCGAACACACATGGAAATGGCAAGCATTGCCCATGACCCCTGATGCTGAAAAGAATATGCTTAAAATAAAAGTAGCTGGTAGGAACTAGCAAACATTATGGTTATGGATTGAAGATGATATTTGAGAACATGATCACATGTGCTTAAGATAAACTAACTAGTGGAAACTGTCAAAATACTAATGGATTCCAGATGATACTGAGAATATAAAAAATCATCGGTCAACTTTTTCTCATCTCTTGCTTCAAAAAAACTTTTTCTCATCTCATTTTAAAGAGCAATATTTATCAAGAATCAACTTGATAAATGACGAGGAAAATACACATTTCACACATGGTTCAGAGCTGAGAAATATTAACCATCAAAATCCTAAGAGAGCCAAATTCTATCTTATATTTGTGAAAATTAACTTGACAAATGATGAGGGAAAATACACATTTCACACATGGTTCAGAGCTGAGAAATATTAACCATCAAAATCCTAAGAGGGCCAAATTCTATCTTATATTTTGTGAAAATTTAATAAATTATTTAAACAGGATTAAAAAATTAAAAAAAGAGAGCATGAAGTCATGGAGGGGGGCAATAGAGTTAAATATGTGTAGCAGTACCGGCAGTTGCAGCAACATATATAACCTTGAAAGTTCTGGCTTGAGTTGAACATGTAGACATTTTTTTTTGTGTGCCATGAAGATTGTTTTAAGCTCTACATAATGAACTGTGTTAGCACAATGCAGTATCCATACCTAAACTAAAATACAACAGTTCAGTTACAGATGTAATACCTAGTTCCTGCCATGTATTTTCAACTGATATTTGATGAGAACTACATGGGGTATTGTTTTCAGGCAATATGGTGTCCTTGTTTTTTGCCAGGTGAGTCTTTTGGAGATGAATCCATGATTTCACCAATTCTTCTACGCTTTATTCTGGCTTCATCAGTTTCTTCAGTAGGTATATTCAACTGTTCTTCTGTGTTTTTCAATTGTTGCTCCGTGTTATGTATCTTTCTCGGCTTCTTTGTGCTGGCTCAGAAATATGTTGCCAATGAGGAGACCTCCCATTAAGTAAACTTGACCAGTAGGCACAGAACTTTGGCAGATCACCATCAACTGATGAAATTCCCTCCCCCCTCTCACCAGCTACAACAACAGCTCTAGAATAAAAAGATCCCGCGCAGAAAAGCTTGTGATATGGCTGCATTGCCTGCTTCAGTGCTGAGTGCAACCTTGCTGGGTAATTTTGTTAAAAAACTCCAAAGCTACATTATCCATGAAAAGCTTATCACCAGTGACATTTGAGTAGCTAAGGTTCTGCAACTCCTCAAGTCTATTGAACAGAAATGATGCACCCCAACTGAGCAGACAATGGCTGAGGCTAGGGGTTATATTAACAATATTGCTATCCAGAATATGATCATGCTTTGCAAGAATAAGAGCTTTTCCTCCACTGTATAAGATGAATACAAACGAAAAATAGGCACAGGTTCAGGCTTTGACTCAATGCTGACCCTCTGAAGGGCTCTCAAGTCATTCATGGGATTCCAGTCACTACCATATATGATGATGGCATCAACAGCTGATAGCTTGATGCTTGGGCCACATGCGACTATCAATCAAAAATATAAATCGCCCCTTAGTTTTGTCATTGAACATATTCATTGCTGTCTGTTTCTTTTGCAGTAGCAATCCACGTTCAACACGTTCATATGACTCGTAACCAAATCTTTGACGAACAAAAGTCATCTAAAATGTCACCCATAGGGTTGCCAGATCCACCACCAGACTGCCACAAAAATAGAGTTGAGTAAGACTGGACCAAAAGCATTGTTAATACAATAACTGGAGAATACAGCAGCATCATAAGCATAAGTAATCTAGTGTCTCAATAACAAATCAGAGCTATTCAAAACAGATGACCAAAATAATCATTGTGGACATCTACTTCCAAAAAAAAAAAAAAAAGAAGTGTTAGAAATTTGAACTGAAAATTTAACTGCATCTTTTTGTTATTCTTAATTTTGTAACTGAGGCAAATAAGATAACTAAACAATATCACTCAGTTATTTGACAGTAAACTAAGATGCTAGGTGTGCAGATACTCTCAGAACGGAACACTAACTTTGGAAAAATGAAAAGAAACTGCATGGGTAAGCATAAGGTATGATAATTAAAAATCAGGGGTTGCAAAAATTCAGGCTTAGGTAGTATTCCCTCCATTCCAAAATGTAGGTTGTTTTAGTTGTCATAAACTTTGACAAAGTTTATATAAAAAGATATTGGTATCTACAATACCCAATAACTGCACTATGAAGACATACTTCATGGTGAATTTGACGAAACTAATTTGACGCTGTAAACGTTGGTGCATTTTTTTTTTATATAAACTTGGTCAGAGTTAATGAAGTTTGACTTATGGCAAAATTAAAACAAAACAAATTTTGGAACAGAGGGAGTAGCAGACTGACCTTCCTGTAATCAACATGCACAGATTGTAAGTAAAAAGAAGACCATGGACTCACCTGTGAAAGAATAAGAACTCTAAGACCTTGAATCCTGATCTGTTGGAGCATTCTGTCAAGAAGCAGCAACTTGCCACATGAATGCACTCCAATGTCAAGGATATCAGTTACAGGACGATCCTTGGTAAGTGTGCTTTGCAGCGCTTGATCAACGAGATAAGGGTGGTCACAACACTGTTGCATAAGGATTAACTGAAGATCAATAGAATTGTCTGCAGACATGCATGATAAGTGTACATGCAGGTTCCATCTTATCCAGCTAAATTGCTACTTTAAAACAAGTCATTGCATGCAAAGAAGTTTTAAAAGCAAACCTTCCGAAGGGATATAAGAATGTTGCGAAGAGCACCAACGGTATCTGTTTTAGAATGTGATCTAAGGGCTGGGGAGTTTGATAGTAATATGTAACAATACATCTCTAGTTGCACTGGTGAAAGGCGGGCAGGAACCCAATACTCTAAAAAAGCTTAGAAGAATCTGCCTTCGGCTCAAAGGCAACATAGCGTGCAAGTTTTTGCTTTCAGAACAGCTAGGGTGCCGGCTGTATCAAAAAAAGAAACACCATTTGAGACACTTAATGTACCATTTTCTTCAGGGGTTGAGGAAAGACAGCAGATTGATGTGCTCAGCAATACTTTCCTGCAAAATAAAATAAGAAAATATGACCCACTTGTGGTACAAAAAGAATTCTATATAAAGGTTGGTGGCAGCACCTTTAGTGAGGAACTCAACAGAACCATCCTAAAATTGGTAGGAAGTAAGCTTAAGTTGATCAAGGCATTTTAAAACTCTAGAGTTTTGGCAATCATCGATCATAACTGCTTCCCAGTTAATTAGCTCAATGGCCCGATGTCCTGTATTATAATGGAAAGAAACAGGAAACAAAAAGGGTACATATTACATGATAAGTAAACTTTATGGATTCATAACATTAATGCAAAATGCATCTAAAGAAAGCAATGGTGCTCTTTTAATGGATAAACTAGACAAGCTGAGTCAAACAGAATAATATTACCTCTAAGATGGCATCAGGGTGGGACAAAGAGAACCTGCAGCATCACAGAACCATCCTGATAAAACTCCAGATCTTGAATTGATTTGCGTACATCTTTCTCCCCATTGTACACCACAACATTGATGGATGCTGCTAAGCGATTGAACTTAGTCTCCCACAAGGAGAGAAAGTAGTAGTAGAGACAATGAGGAGTGGTCGACAAATGTGAGGCAGTATGGATGTCACAAAAAGAATGGTCTTAATTACTACGCTCCTGTAAAATAGATAAGTTAATTAGTTAAACCATGGTATGTCTAAAAATACACCCGACTTAATAATCGAAGCTTCCATATACATTAAAAACTGCCATAATACAAAGGCCAGCAGCAGAGTTGTCATGCCAGTAACCACAAACCTCAACTAATAAAAAGACAAGAAAAAATGGAAGCACAACTAAATCTAGAAAATCCAAAAACTTAAAAGTGGAAGGCGCCAATAAAACATATCAATATACCTTTTTCATGCATGGTGGCTACAATATTTAGCTAGTTCTATTCTACCTGATCGTCGATGAAAACAGCACCACGAGAATTGTGCCAGAACTCACGAAGCTGGTTGAGAGATCTCAAATGATCATCATCTAAACCAGGAGGGCAACCATCTGGCAATCTCTGGAGTTGCTGAAATATGCACCCTTAACCTGTATAGCACATAGATGTTTACCATTACTGAAAATTGCCCTTAACCTGTATAGCACATAGATGTTTACCATTACTGAAAATTGTGAAATCTTTAAGCAATCTAGGGGCTGTTTGGAATGAAAAAGAATGTAACAGAGATCCACAGGGAATCCAATGGGTTCATTCTGAAACATGCTTCAGATGGTCTAATGTCCAAACAGCAGAAGGGAAAAACTTTGCTTGGAACTAATAGAGCTCATTATTTGCGTGAGGTAGCCTAGCAAAGCAATGTGACCAGACAACTGCAGAAGAAAACAAACTTGCTTGGAACTAATAAAGCTCATTGATTGTGGTGGACTAGCAAAAGGATGAGCATATAACCCAAATGATGAAAATGTATAAACTATTATCACTTTCTTGTCAAATGAAGTTGCAGTGTGCCAGTTAATACAAATAAATGTTTTTATATGGCATACCTTGTCTAATTTTGAAGGATCAGATGCTTTTCTTGCAGCTTTAAAAGCGGTCCTCATAGCTCCTTTTGAGCTCCTCAGCCTCAGGAGTACATAAAAAGGATGAAGACTCAAGTTCCCATGTAGCATGTTCGTAGCCCAGATCCTTCCATTTCACTAGCCATTCGACATTACAGTACACAAATTTATCACCTAGCGAACTAAAAAAAGCTTCAGCTTCTTTTGGAGGCATAAGTAATCTTCTCTTCAACAGACGGTGTGGTTCAGCCCATTCCTGCTTCCACCTTATTGCCTAAGAAATCAAAATCAGAAAGGAATCCATCAGCATGCATACTTTTTTTTAGCATATCAGCATGCATACTTTTGCAGAGCCTAAAAAATCCTCTAAGAAAGACACACAATAAGATTCATCACAAGAGTAATCACCTTTTCTTTATGAATCCTCTTGCTAAATTTGGAGATAAGATCAGAACCTTGCGGGGGTGCTATCAACTATATCACTTTCTGCAACCCACTGATTATGTACATGAGCAAGATTTTTATACTTCACAAAATATTTCTTGCTGTTATCCGCTCCTAAAAGCGGAGAAGTTTATAGAGTTAATAAATGAATGACAACAATAGAAGACAAACTGTCATACATTTTATATGATATAATTACCTTCCTTGACATCCCATAAAGATTCAATTCCCTCACTGACTGAATATATACCAAACTGAATCCTCTTCTTTATACACATTATGCAAAGCCATATTCCTAGGGACACGCCCAAGGGAGGCTCTATACACGAAAGATGGTAATGTCGTTTACATCCTTTTTCCACCACAAGACCTGTTACCAAATAAAAAAAAATGGGTTTAGTTTTTTTTCCCTTCTCAAACACGCAAAGAGAGCTGTATATGATTTTTTTTTTCCTATGTGTATCATTATAGTAAGGAAAGGTTTAGTTTTATTAAGATCCCCTGCAAATCAAGTATGAGGCATGGAACACCGATTTTCATATTTACAGCATGGTATTAAAAGATGGAACTGTTCCACAAAACATATGTTGGAAAGATGCATCAACCACTAGGAATATAAGGTGTCAAGTTCTATAAACACTTCTCCATAACCTTGAAACAGTGTTCACCAATTAATCATATCACTCATTTTGAAAAGAATGCACTTCTTCTAAACTTGTCGTAGCAAGAACTATGCAATTTTAGGAAAGCTTTACTTCATTCTTTCATACCACTTGTTTATGGATTTGTTAAGGTTTACCTACATTTACTTTTTCCTATATTAAAAGCTCTTTTTTTTTCACTTAAATTGTAAGAGGTTCACTAAGCTTTACCATATACAGAACTATAATCGTAAATCTCACTATTACAAAAATTCAACTCAAGCTATGCCTACAATATCTCTAAACCTAGGTTCATAGTCTTCCAGGATCCAGGACAGTAATAACCTAGCTTCATAGTTTTCTGGATTTGTAAA
Organism: Hyparrhenia diplandra; assembly: GCA_015847255.1. Lineage (NCBI taxonomy): Eukaryota > Viridiplantae > Streptophyta > Magnoliopsida > Poales > Poaceae > Hyparrhenia > Hyparrhenia diplandra. Next base: position 30,987 of record JADLZK010004334.1, on the reverse strand, counting down.
GAGGTTCACCAATATCTCTACAACTTCACTCCATCCAGTAAAAATAAATAGCATTGCAAGATGTCATCAAACCATTTTAAGTTTGACTAATGACATCTTTATCATTTTGAATCTATCATATAAAAAGGAACAAATCCGTTTCAAAAAAAATACACCCATAACACAAATTATACTCATGTCTAAAAAATATACAACAAAAGATGTGTTGTCAAATTTATACTTCAAGACCATATAAACATCCCAAATAACACTTATTCAGTTATCCTTATATAGTTTTTTCAATCTAGTGATCACTTATAACACTTATGATTTTATACACAAGAGTATTTTCAACAGTATATTATAAAAAGGCATGACATCTGGAATAAACAGATAAATATGCTGGACATGGGCACAGTAAATAGAGCTCGCTGTATTGCTTATAATGCCAACCAATAACGGGGAGTAAAATAGCCAGATAGTGCTAGTGAAACACAGATAACTCATAACTCAAACGATGTGGAGTACCAATTGCCTGCATAGAGAATAAACAGGATTGCAAATTTGATTGAGTCAACTGGTACAGTGGGAGGAGGATCTATCACAGAAGCTACTTAGTTTTTAAGCGTGATTATGTTCCATTTTTTGATTCTATAGGTCCATATTTCCATAATTTCAGTATTAAGAAAAAGAATATGAAGCAAAAAAAAAAAGAGAACTTAATTAGACTGCAGAGTAACTTACTTCAGAGTATCTGAGATTTCCCTTTTACTTCTGCAACAAACACAAATGTTGTCATTGTAATCTGTTTCATCACATTGGATAGTTTCAATATTCCTCGAAGTGCATGCACCTTGAATCCCACTAGAACCACCATCCTCCACTGACTTGCTGGCCTAGAGAGGAGGATGAACAGAACATTAACTGCATGCACATGGTTATTTATATCCCACTAAATAAAAAATGAAATGAAAACACACATGCTGCATGAGAAATCATGGACACCTCATTTGATTAATACCTCTTCATGATGAGCAGTAGAGCAACTGCTATTTTGCAATTCTAGTAGAGAGTTATGGCTGCAATACAGAAGGTGATTAAGGACTCAGCTGATATATCTACTCCATGCTTAACAACATCAAACAGAATCTATATAGCTAATAGAATAAATAATATGCAAATCTTAGTTTAGTATACTTTGAATCACCAGTAGCTTGCTCTCCAGTTTCCAACATGGGGATGCTTTCCACTGCCTTATTTAGTAAGCACGTCTCGGGAAGAATGAAAGACTGTACAAAAAAATTGCAACATTGCTTTAAGCCTCCAATATGCATTATCAGACAATAATGGAAAAGAACCAAGACTTCTATAAATATACTAGACACAACATTCAGAGGTGTGACCCTACTAGGAAGTCATAAAAAAAGCTAACAGACATAAGAAGCAAGTGATAAAAGAGTGCATGACGGATACTTTGTCCATTAAGGTAAGTAGCACCAGAAACAGTATAACATTTGCAGGTTTAAATAAAAAGTGTATTACTGGAAGATGTATGTAATTCGTTCACGCTACTTAGGAGTTAATACCAATAACGGATAACAGAAGGCAATATCACTACTTTCCAAAATGCTTAGTGCATCAATTTTGTCGGTAGTAGATACCCAACTGCTGCTTACTGCACTGATTTCATCAGCAGCATAAATACAGATCTGACTTGTTTTTGAATCTCAGATTTTAGAAGAGGGTGGCAGTCCCAACCTCTAAAAACAACATCAGACTGATGGGATCCAACATCTCCCTCAATATCACCTCAGTTTCATGCATGTCAGAAGAGTGATCTCCAAAAAGCTCGCTAGCAGCCACATTTGAAGGTTCCTGGTTGGGTTGTTCGGTGCATTACTTTCTTCCTGCACCAAAACAGCATTATCTCCTTCGGTTGCACCTCAGAAGCTTTTTCCTCATTCTCCCTCAGGGGAGCAAGCACTGCATCACAAAATTTACAGATAACAGCCTTTAGTATTTGGATGAAAACTAATCATCAGCATCAAGGGAAGCAGAGGCGATAGAAATCATCATCCTGAAATTTTTTGAAACAAAAAATCATCATCCTGAAATTGCTATGCCAAAATTTGAATGCTAAGAAGCTATGAGCCCTCTCAGAATGACAATGGAAGGGTGATTAAAAGCAAGAGTGATATGTGTGGTGTACTATGATATCGGTTGGTTTTTGAAGGCTCAGCACACTAAGGATGCTTCAAGACATTGCACTCAACAACAAAGAAGACTGAAACGATGCAGTTCCTTTTAAGTAATAATGTTGAGCATTTTGACTCAATCTGACAGGTGAAATGTTTGCAACAAAAGAAACTAAGTAACGAGCTGGTATAAGCGAAACCAGGAAAAAAATCTCATCAGGCAAAAAGTTCATTAATTGAATGAAATGGCATGACATCCTGTACCTTGCAACTCAGGTTCTTCTTGTCTTGGATTGAAGAGTGCAACGTAGCTCTTTGTTTGCATGAGCCTTTTGTGCTTCTTGGACGGCGTAGAGGCAGCCTGAGCATCATCTTGGGTTTTTTTTTTTTGGTGGAGGTGGGCATTGAGGTTCCATTAGAATCTTGTCTTGAAGGAGAAGGTGAAAACACTTATGTTCCTGCTAACTCTGGTGGGCCTTTTGTCGAGTCTTTTTGGATTGTTTAGCGAGGATGTGGATTTGGGGGGTGGCAATTGCAGTGGCATCCTTGGTTGGCGTTTTAGCAGATCTGTGAGAGGAAGGCGTGGCGGGAACTTGTCTAGATTTGTGCTTTCCTTTGTTTTCTCGAGTGGACCTCCTGAGGTTTGGTGTCTGAGCACTGGCAGCTGCGGCTGTAGCGCTCCTGGTTTCCCCTTCCATTGGTAAAAAACTTTCTTGTGGCGGTTGCAGAAGCAGCAGCTGGAGTAGAAGAAGAAGGAGCATCTCCTCCTGACCGGGTATTGGCCATGGATCAGTCAGGGGCGGATCTAGAACTAGAATAATGTTTGCAAAAGGTTAGAAATTAGTGGGAATCAAATAGCCACATACTAGTAGGTTACAGTCTGAGAACTCAATTTTATTTAAAAAATCGAAAACTCGGTTTCGCACAGCAGACAAGAAAGAGAAAGGGGGTGGGATTACCTAGTGGGCGCTCATCGCCGGCGAAGAGGAAGACAAAGGCCTCACCACCTGTGATACGGCGGCGGCGGCGGCGGTGGCGGTAATCCACCCAGTCGTTGCAGACAGAGAGGGTGGAGGGCCGCAGGGCGGAACGGCGGACGGCGGCGCCTATGCGGGTGCGGTGTGCGAGGTGCGGCGGGCGGCGGAGCCTGTGCGGCGTGCGGCTACGGCGTCGGCTTTTGTTACAGGTCTTGTTTACAGGTCCTGGGGAGGTTTTCTTTATTTTATTTTATTATTCTTTATTTATTTTTGCGAATTAGGCGTCTCGCTGCATGGCTTAGTTAAGAGGAAGAGTTATGAGGAAATTATATCTTGGTCCCAAAAAAGGTGCCACTTATAGTTTTTAACTTTTTGGTGCAGTACTTTTTCTCTCCAACTTAACTATTTGGTTCTAAAACAAAAACTTTCTAGTACTTTTTCTCTCCAACTTAACTATTTGGTTTTTATTGGTTCTAAAACAAAAACTTTCTAGTATATTGGCCCTTCCATTAGTTTCATGGGCTAAAGGAGATAAGGAGTATGAAATACATTTTTACCCCTGATGCCAAAACTTTCTAATATATTGGCCCTTCCATTAGTTTCATGGGCTAGAGGATGGCGAGGTCGGTGTCGTCGTCGCCAATGCCGTCGTGTTTCGGGATGGGGTGGCGCCCAAGGTGGCGCCCTCTGCTTGGGCCAACGGCGGCGGCCATGGTCTTGGCGTCCTCGAGGCCGGCGTGGAGCGTGGTGGAGGAAGGCGAATCACGGGGTTGGTGGTGGATTCTCCCATCCCGTGAAGTGGTTCTTCGATCTCATCGAAAACAATGATCAATTTTGTCGAGTTGTCGTCGAGGAGGCGCTTGAGAGCCCTAAAAAAGTAAGTAGTTCTCGGAAGCCATCGATTGGTGGGAATCGTCTCCTCGGTATCCAGTATCCCCCGGTAGCGGCCGGGGAGGGCATTACCCGCCCTAGGGGGCCCAGCGGGGGGGGGTGTAAGGGCGGCGGCATCTGGGGGCTGAGGGCAAAAAGGGGAATATTTTCTTTATTTGCTTGTCCCTAAAAAGATTACATCCTCCCTATTTATATAGCCCTCCTATGAGATTTGTATCTCAAGCAAACTCACGAAAAGTTTCCTTATATTTTGAATATTTTTGCAAGCACACTTTTATTCTTTTCCCAATAGGAGATTTCCTTATAGATTGGAATATCTTTTGCACACAAAAAGTCATAATCCCAATCAAATCCGAAGGCGGCGGGGAGAGGGAGGGGCGGCCGTCGCTGTCTTGCCCCCCCTTCATGGGCCGGCTCGGCGGTTAGCCCCCCCCCTCCCTCGAGCTAGGCCCTTCTTGTCTTTTGTGACATTTCTCTTTCTATAATAACATTTATTAAAATTTTTATATTTATATTTTTTTTTACTTTTTCTTGAATTAGGCTCTCTGCATGGCTTAGTTAAGAGGAAGAGTTATGAGGAAATTATATCTTGGTCCCAAAAGGTGCCACTTATAGTTTCTTAACTTTTGGTACTTTTTTTCTCTCCAACTTATGCCCCGTTTAGTTCACAAAAAAAATGAACCCAAAAAAATAGCTTCTGATACCCGTCACATCAAATCTTTTTACCTCATGCATAAAATATTAAATATAGGTAAATAAAAAAAAATTAATACCAGTTTGGTTTGTAAAAGTGCAAGATGAATCTTTTTGATCCTAATTAGTCTATGGTAGAACAATAATTACCAAATACAAACGAAAAGTGTTACAATAGCGAACCCAAAATATTTCACCGACTAATGCCCCCTAAACTATTTGGTTCTAAAACAAAAACTTTCTAGTACTTTTTTCTCTCAACTTAACTATTTGGTTCTAAAACAAAAAAACTTTCTAGTTTATTGGCCCTTCCATTAGTTTCATGGGCTAAAGGAGATAAGTGTATGAAATACATTTTTTACCCTTGACGCTAAAACAATATTTCCAGCAACTTACACTTGGGCTATACATACTTTTAGGTTATCTACTATTAATATTTTTTTCTAAAACAAGGTACAATATTTTTTAAAAACATGGAATCATTATATATATTTTATATGTGAACCATTCGGGATCCATGGCATGTATATATGTATGTGTATTTGGAGTGTATTTGCCAATTTATTTTTATACGGGAAAAGGGCAAGATGACATTGACGTGCCATGTTGGTTCGTTCATTCACACCAGCAGGCAGGGGGAGGGCGCAAAAGGTGCCGTCCTTCCTCACGGTCAAAAAATAACAATTGCATACTCCAATATAGAAAAAAAAAAAAAGATGTTGCCTCTAAACTATAGCTTTGATTTCTCTTTTCTATAAAAATATTTATTAAAAATTTATATATATTAATATTTTTATCTACCTACTAATAAAAGTGAAGAAATTTCATCATCCACTCCACTCTTGTCTTGGTCCAACCTTCACGAGCCCTGATGGGACACTTTCTTTTTGAAAGGGGAACATATGTTATGAAAACCAGCTTTGTATGCAAATTATGAAAAACTACAAAAGGCCACAAGATTTGGATCCAACGTGCATAAAGATAGGTGGTTTTTTTTACTTAAACCCTCCCACCTATATATACATCGGGTTAGATTTAAACCCCATAGGGGTTTAAGTGAAAAACCCACTTATCTCCTAACACTGGATTCAAATCCTATGACCTTTGATTGGAGTTTTCATAGTTTTGGCTATGAAACTCCTGGTTTCCATAACATACGTTACCCTCTATTAAAATGCTTCACCCCAGGTCATGTTACTTTAACAAAGTTCAAGCAGCATCAATTTGCATCAAATGGTACAATGCAAACGAATCATCACATTCTTGTTTTCTACAAAAACATGCTACAAGTATCAGTGAAACATGCATTTCAACCTGACATTGTGATCAGGAATGCCTTCAGTCCACAAAACGAATCTAAATAGGGAAGCTCCAATGGACCAAAACTACCATCAATACAGGACCAATGTATTAGAATGTGTACATGCTTACTACCGCATCCACCCTTAATCCTAGTGTTACTACTGCACAACTGTTACACAAACTTGTGGGCGGTGGAACACCGTTTCCTGGTTTACGAGCAAGGCTGCACTGTCCTGTTCGATATTTGTTTTGGTTTGCAATCAATCAGGCGCTCGGAGCTGAACTGGGTATCTTGAATTGCTTCTTTACATAATGTGATGCCTCTGAATCATTTCTGTGACACAGGACCCTAAGGAGAGTTTTGGAGTCCGCTCCGAATTTACTTTTGCCCCCTTGAGTAACTTCTCGAAGGTCATCAATAAGCACACGGGTCTGCAGATATATGATTAACAATAACACGTGAGCTATATAGAGAGGTATGTGCAGATTTCCTCTAACATGAAGGATTGATATGTATCATTATATTATATATTAAAAGGAAAAGGGGAAAGAACCACTTACAAACACGTCCACTCACTTCTAGCCTGGTCAAATCCCCAAAAATATAATTCCGGCCTCAGCTAGTATAAAAGAACCACTTACAAACACGTCCACTCACTCCCAAGGGCAAGGGAGAAATGAAATGCCCCTAGCCTGGTCAAATCCCCAAAAATATAATTCCGGCCTCAGCTAGTATAAAAGAGCTCACTTGAGTGACAACACTGGGCCAGTGGGCCCTAAAATTTTAGGCCGCTAGTACGAAGTTACAATGAACCACTAGCTACTAGCACCCAGCCTAGTAAGTTACATCTGCTATATATTGGTTGGTGATGGTTGTGGCTACTAGCACCCAGCCTAGGTTTCACTTTATATGCATTGTTAGGCTATCTCCAACAGGCTACAGATAGGCATCCGTTCTTTGCATCGTGTACAGTAAAACGTGGAGAATCCAAAACAACACGTACTCAACAGCAGATGCAACTCATCTGGTTTCTCTCTCTCTCCTTTTATCTCTTCCTCCCGAGTCCCTTGAGTTCGAAGTTCTGGCGGCTCCTAAGCGCCCGGCAGAGCTCTTTTCGCCCTTGGCGGGGGTACTCCCTCCCCGTCCCGTCCTCCCAGGCCGGGCGTCGTCCATGAACAGCAGCAGCCAGGCGTGCCCGTCAGCGGAACACGAGCGTAGCGAGGCTACGGGGGCGTCCCCCCCTTTCTTCGCCGCCGCCTATGGCCTCGATCACTTCCCCGGGCGCTACCCACCGCCCGGCCCGGCGGTGGCGCGGCGGGCACTCCTCCGGGCGGCACAGGCACCGAGCTGAACATCAACATCTGGCCCTTCGCGGAGCGCTCGGCGCGGCGGGTCGCTCGGCACCGGCTCGTCAAGCCGCCCGCGCGGAAGGTGCGAGCACGCCGTGCGCCGAGCGCAAGTGCCGCAGGGGCGGACGCCGCGGCCTCGCCCGTGCGCAACGGGCCGCGCCATGCCATAATGGGAGGAGCGCGCTTTCGCGGTGAGCGAGTACGCGCCCGGCCGCTCGCTGCGCGTTTCCTGCGGCGGGCGGAGGTGGGGGAGCCGGGTGGAGAACGCAGCGTGGCGGGGCGTTCGAGATTTGCCTGCTCGCTCGAGGAGGACAGATTTACCTTTGCTCCTCGACAGGGCGCAAAATGCCACCTCTGTTTGCCTCCGCTGTTGGGCGTGTTTTAGAAGGCAAAACACTGTTCGCTGCTTATTTTTTGCATCTGGGTTCTTTGTTGGAGATAGCCTTATAGGGGAAGAGGTAGTCCCGGATATGAGGGGAATATTCCCTAGTCGAACTGTCCCATCCTCTGGTTTCTCTGAACCAACAGTGACATGAGGGAATATTCCCCTAGTCGAACTGTCCCATCCTCTGGTTTCTCTGAACCAACAGTACTGCCCCCGAAACTAAAACTTTAAGTTAAGATGCTAGAAGTTAAGATAACCCACCTTGTCCCTGTACTGTCATTTTCTAAAAAGCTATGCTAACACACGAGAATCAGATTAGTGAGAACATAATCAAAGTTTTACCTCTTGCTTGATCAGATTTATTACAGGACGTACACGCGAAAACCAAGTTTTCAACAGTTCCCCGAGGCAGTCCATCTCCACCAGAAATAAAAATTCCCTACAGCAAGTACATGAATATTTAGATCACAGTTAATTGTTCACTCAATAAAGACAGCAAAAACAGTGTCCAATCCTGTCAAGGCATGATACTCCATTCCAAATTATATGTCATTTTAAGTTTGTACAAGTCAAACAACTCAAATATGCCCCGATAGACCCTCCCATGACTCCAGCGTTTAATAAGCTTGCTCAATGCATGTGATGCGGGAATTGATTTGCCACACCACGTGAATTGACACAGCCAAAAAGAGTTATACATAAAACAAAAAGTGGGTGGAGTTATTTTAAAAATATAATTTAAAAAAAGGGTTAAAATGAAAAAAAAAAACCTGATACACAACCATCTAACATAAAATGGAACCGCTATTCTGATGTCCCTTAAGAAAATAAATAAAATACAACAAAGCAGGCAATATAATTCTGTAAATGATATAACCTTCAGGGTTTCAAGATCTTCCTCCAAAAAAAAGCTGCATCGTTTGGAGAGAAGACACGTGTAGAACCTCCATCCAGTATTACACAAGTAAGCCATCCTACCAATCAAGAGGAGCTTTAAGAACATAGTCCAGAATGTTGTGAAATCCCATCCTAAAAGTAGTAGCTAAAGTGATTACCAGGGATGCTTGCAGAAGCCCTGTAACGACATCGATCCCTCAGTTGTTCCACAATGACATCACAAAGTTGATTGAGGACCTGAAAATGAGATGTAGCATAAATAAGGAGCACCATAGTTCAAGAGAAACTAATGTGCCGCCAGGTTTTTAATGTAACTGCTTATGCTTGCACTTTGGTCTGAATGCTAGATAAAAGAACTAGTAACAAAATCATGTTATTGTTCCTCTTTAATAAGAGAATGAGAAACAGACAAATAGGGACACATCATTTCATGTTCACAGTTAAATATGATCTTTACCATGCTTGGGGATGCAGTCACATGTCAGTATCCTAAACTTGATCAGGTTAAACACAAACATGATGTGTCCAGTTTGAAAGAAAAAAAAAAAATACGGAGAAAATGAATTCCTTGAAAAGCTAGTCCATCCATATATTATGTAACATACCAAATCAAGCACTTCCGTTATGGTGTCCAATCGAGCTTGAGCAACACCGTTTCTGTACAAATTCTCAATAAATGGCTGCTGCAGGTCCCAGAATATAACCTTTGTCCCTACAGAAGAAAAGAAAAGGTTAAAATATCAATAGAAATAAGCTTCTACCTAACATTGCCTCTGTATATTTCCTTACCAGTAAATTCACACAGGCGATCAATAGCGGTATTGATTTCTTTTCTACTGCCATCAAATTGATTTTTCTGATTAGGGGCGGCATTCCTTGACTTTTCACTTGTTGTTAGGTCCTGGCAAAATAAATTACAATCATATATAAGAGTGGTTTTAAGCTACAAGGGAGGGATTAGGAAGATCAAGTAACTTTGGGAAGTTACCTATCAAGAGATAAATTGTATGAAACTAGTAGAACGAGAACTTACTGATGTTAGTGTTTTCACTTTTCCTCCGAGCCCACCTCTCATTAATGCTGTCCTCCAACTTACTCAACTGGCTGATACCATACTGCATAAAAAGTGCCTTATTAGAAAGCTCTAACAAAGCCAAGACTAAGGACCCGTTTGGTGCTGCTCGAGGGGCTCCAGCTTTGGAGCCTAAAAGCACTGCACAACACTGTTTGTACTGTAGTGCACTGTGGTAGGGAGAAAGATGTCTCCAGCTCCAGTAAAAAACTGGGAAAGGGAGGAGCTGCTATTTTTTGGGCTTCTCCTGGCTCCGCTACAGCACTGCTGCAGGTTAGGAACTGGAGCCAAGAGGAGCCCCTCAAAACAGGGCCTTAATACAATAAACAGGGAAAGCATCTGAAAGACAAAAGGATGCTGTGTGATCCATTGATGTAAATCCTGGCAAAAGCATAACACTACAGACACCATGATGGAACATAAGGTTTCCAGAACACTTAACTGTAGACACTAGACAGCATAATCTAAATTACTGATATTAAACTAGGATATAACAGACATCGCACCATATTAATTGTAGCTATAAATTTAAAAAGGGAGATTGCAATACTAGGAAACGTGAAAGATAAATGCCATACTAGGAAACATGAAACATAAAATTGATTAGAAAATGCATATAATATAAAAGAATATGCACTATTATCTTTTTGAAACCTGTTTTGGTATGATCAATGGCTACATGGATGCTCTTTATCCAACTTAGGACCAATTTGGTTGCTTGCGTGCGTGAAGATGTGTGAGCGGTAGGACTGTCAAACTCTTGTAAACAGAACCTGGGTAAAGGGGTAAATTCAAGATGGACTCTCCTTGATGTTCAAATTTTGCACTCTTTAGAAGAGGGAGGACCTGAAGATGAGGATCAACTCTCTTGGCGGCATGAGGGAAGTGGTGTTTCCTCTTCTAAATCCCACTTACAGGGGGCATTCTTCTTTCCTGCTATAACCTTTGAGCCTTGGGAAGCAACTCTTCTAATCTTGGTCACCATCAAAGTGCAAGGTATTAAAAGCCATCGACACTAGGACACTTTCTCTCCCGGCGCCCAGCGCTGCCCCGCAGCAGGCTCGGGGAAAACCTAACGCCGCCCCGCCCACCCTCCCGCCCCTCCCTCCTCCCGCCTGCGCCGCCCGCCCGGGCAGGCCACCGGCAAGGCCCGTCGCGGCGCCGGGATGGTGGCGGCGAGACCCTCTCTCCATGGTGGCGCTGGTGAGCAAGTCGCGGCGCCTCACTTGCAGCCGCGTGGGGCTCGGCGGCGGCGCGCCGACGGCGGGCGGCGCCCCGGCTGTGGCGGCGCGGGCAGCGGTGTGGTGGTGAGTGGCGGCTCCCAGCTGCTCCCTCCGTCGCCCCTCTTCTTCTCCCTCGCGGGTGGGCCGCCGGGACCGGCACACTGAGTGCCGGATCGGGCCTGGGTCGATCCGGTTGCCCCCAGGTGGATGGCCCTCGTGACACCGCCATGGTGGTGGCGGCAAATCGGCGGAAGTCATGGAAGCCGCCGAACAGGTGGTCCTGCGGGCGGGGCGGCGATCCACGATGGGCGGCGCGTGGCCGGCCGACATCGACACTTTACGGCCGCGCCGCGCCTGCGGGTGCCATCTTCGCGATGACCGCGGCCGGCGTGCGGCCGGGTGACACGCGGCAAGACAAGGCTCGGTTCCATGGGCTGGCCGGTGGCCATCGACGCAAGATCGCTGGGCGTCGCTGCGGCCGTGGCCGATGCCCCCGGCGGTTGGGGTGTTGTGGGGCGACCGGAGCGGCGGCGCACGATGCCGGCCGTTTCTCGGGTCCCCTGCGACGCTGTACGCGGGGATCTTTGGGCGAAAGTCTTGGCGATGGCGGCGCACGTGGGAGTCGCTTCCCTGTTGAGTCGTGGCTCCCCCCCGGTCTCTTTGTCCAAAGCCCATCTTGGGCGGCGGTGGGCGTCTCCAACGTCATCCACTTCCCGAAGGTCACTATTACCGTCCAGGCTACAACTTCGCTTCCGGTTCGATGCTCTTCATCTTCGGCGCCCGGTGTGCGTGTGGAGGGGTTTGGAGCGAAGTCGGAGCCGCCGCGCGTTGGGGCGTGGGTCGCGCGATGACGCGAAGGCGAACCCCTCTCCACGTAATACGGTACGCCCGGAAGTCGGGCAAAAGCAAGGAGGAGCGAGAGGTTGGGGATGGGAAGTGGTTGCTCTTCTTATACGAGGTTGACGCGATGACCGTTGTGGCCCCCTTTAAGCCCGGCTGTCTGCTAGTTCTTCGGTTTTGTTTGTCTAGGGTTTTGCCATGGGAAGTCGGAGCTGGCGGTTGCTTTGCTGTCGAGGCTTAGCAGCGATGACTTGTGGTAGTCGGGTGCTCTTCAGCGTTGTGTGGGTGGGTTGGCCCGCCGTGTGCGCTTGCACCATGATGCGGCCACCCTTCTTGTACATACTTTTCTACCGTCTTAATTGAGAGGCAGAGCTCCTGTCATTATTCTCAAAAAAAAGTGCAAGGTATTCTTTGGCTTACACTTAGAAACAAGTACTGGACTGCTTACAGACTAGCTAGACTAGCTAAAAGGGGGTCTCCCTCATCCAGAGAAATGTGTGCTGTGTGATCAAGTGGAGACAGTTGCAACATATTCTCACTAATTGTGTCTTTGCTCGGCAATTCTGGTACAGCTTACTGGCCCCTGTTGGTTTGGATCACACTGTGCCTAGGCGCAGTGATAACTGCTTTGATGATTGGAGAAAAGCCAATGTGAAGGTCCATAAAGCTCAAAAGAAAAAGGGTTCAACACTGCTGTGATCTTGGGTTTTTTGGACCCTGAGGAATCTCAAGAACAGATGTGTTTGAAGGAATTGCTACTCCTTTGCCAGCTGCCCAGTTGTTATTTAAAGAAGAGCAGCATTGGTGTTTAAGCTGGTGCCCAAAAGCTCCAGATGTTATTGGTTGGCCTTTTTTTTTTTTTCTGGTTGGGTCAAGCTACTGTTTTAGTGCAGGTGTTTTAGCTTATATATATTTTGCCAGAGGTGGTAACATGGTTGCATTGTGCGAGGTTTCTTCCCCTTTCTCTCTCTTTAATAGTTTAATAAAGATACAAAAAAAATAATCTTTGAAGCCTGCAACAGAAATTTACTTAACTGTGTCTGCAGTCCCAGTGCCGACCACTCCAAAATGCTCAGGAATTAATCATAAATAATCATGAGCTATGGCAATAAGAGACTCACATAAAAGACTGTTGAGCCGTACACACAGCTTTGGCATTGTAAGCTGAGTAATTTCGCTAGCTTTCCTCTCATCAACTGTTCTAACTTCTTGGACCTCCTTTTTTTTTACAAAAGCCTTGATTCCAAGCTCCTTTTATATCGAGTAAGAACAGGAACAGGCGGAGCTAAATCTTCTTTATCAACTGCAAACAGACAAAAGCCAATTGTCACTTGATAGCTAGACAAATGAAGATATTGTCACTTGATATGCAATCAAGATGAGACAATACAACATTTGTTAACATCATCATGTGTGGTAGCAAGACAAAATTCGGTTCAAATTATTCACTCCATTGAACCTAAGCGGTTCAGCCCCCAAAAATGAGCTGAGTTTTGTTGACTGGTGGTGAGCAAGACGATAAACAGAGTTAGCCAGGAGCACAGGAAAGGAGTGAACTCTTTAATTATTCTAGGGGCCTGGATTATTTGGAAACATAGGAATGCATGTGTTTTTGAGGGGCTTCTCCTTGATTAGCAGGATTTGGGTGAGCTGAAGAATGAGCACAGCCTCTGGTGCATGGCTGGGGCGAAGAAGCTACAAAGGGGAGGTCTCTCTAGTTAAGGTTGAGTCGTGTTTGTTCACTGTGTTTTAAACCATGAGTATGTGTAATCACCTCTCATATTTAGTCCCGTATGAGTGAGGATCCTGTTGGGGACCCTCCCTATTTTTATTCTTCTCTATAATAATACAATGAAACACAGCTCCTGTGTTTTCAAAAGAAAAAAAAAAAAGTTTGCAAAATAAGATGGATATTTCTGTATTTTTATATTGAAAAGTAGGTGCCTATACTTATACAGTATACATTATTGAGCAGGCATGCACAAGAAAATATCAGCCTTAGATATCAAGAAGAAAAGAACATGATCGTGCAAACCTAGGGGGTGCAGTAACAAGCTGTGTATAAACTTGGAATGCCTTGTCAAGACGGGCATAGACTGTTCAATTCTCCATCTCGCATAGGAACCTTAAATGCAAAAATTGATCTGCAGTCTGCAATAGTTTCGCGATGAATCAGCATTCTGCTCTTTAGAGATCAGCGGGGAAGCAGATTATAAACAACTCAGTTAAATCACAAAAAGTTGAGTTATATGTACTTATGTAGTATGCTGTATCACAGGAATTGAAGCTAGGAAGGAAAGAGCATGGAGAAATTCATGGAGTGTAGGTACAGCAACTATAACAAACTCATCATTTCCCCATGTTATTTACTGGTAGTCATATTGTACCTAAAAAGACAGTAAAGCCACTAGTAACACCTATAAATTTGGTTGGAGTACTTTCGGCACCAATTAAACTTGGGGGCACTATCTTGACATCCTCAATACAATTTAAATGTTAATTTGCATGACATGTGTTTCCCCTTTCTTAATGAAATGGCAATTTGCATCATTGCACAACATGTGTCAAAAGGACCACTTAAAATATGTAGAATGGTTGTCAAAAGATGATTCATATATCTCTAACACACAAATGTATCTTTCATGTACATTACATAGAACCCAAATTTTATAGGTAGCCATTAGAGATACAATTTACAAATGATTTTTTGATACTTCTGACACATTTTTAACCACTCGTATTTGAGTTCAATATTTGTTTACTTATTTCTTTTTTTTTTTTTTTTAGGATGACAAGCTGAGCTTTGGGTTGCCATAGCACATTAAAAGCCATGGCTACAGTAGAAGCAGCAACCATCCAGAATTTTTAGTTGCTTAACGCCTTAACCCTTAAAAGTAGATAATTTGCTAGGGACATGTAAATAAGATTTGTTAGATTTTGTCAAATAACCGGCTCTATAAATAGGAGGCCGAACACTGTTGTTGCATTAATGAACCAACTAAAGAGCCACACTGGCACAAAGCCAATCATAAAAGACAACATTAATACTCCCCAAATTCCAAATTGTAAGTCATTTTAGGTTTCAAGATACATAGCTTTTTACTATGTATGAGAAGCATAACTATATATCTAGATGCATAGCAAAAAGCTATGTAATAGAAAAACCAAACAACTTCCAATTTGGAATGAAGTATTATTTAGTTGGGTAACAATGAAAACATATAACAGCAGGCAAGAATGCAAAGAAAAAACTTTATCATGCCCTCAAAGGAAAAACAAATTACTAGACTATACCATAGGTTGCTCCAAGGAGTTAAAAGCACAAAAACTCTCATCACCCACGCTACTAACGTCATGGCGGGGGGAATACATACACAGAGTTTATTATAAGTTACAAACTTATAATTACAACAACAACAACAACAACAACAACAACATTTTAGTCCCAAGCTGGTTGGGGTAGGCTAGAAGATAAAAACCCATATGAAGCGTCCTGAAAAGAGCGTAAAAAGGCACAAGACAAAAGGATAAAGATAGGGTAGATAGAAAAAAACAAAGTCATGGATTTGCGGCGCGTTGATAGCTAGCCTCCAAGCGTCCCAAAACTAACTCCTTGGAATATTCACTCTTAAGGTCTCTCTTAGCCACCTCGTCCCAAGTCGGTCTAAGATGCGCCTCTACCTCTCTTTTTACATTATCGACCAGCTCTGGGGCACTCCACTACGCGCGGCGCTTCGGGAGGCCTCCGTTGTTTATGTCCCAAACCATCTCAGCCCAGATGTTGAATCAATTTCTCCTCGATAGGAGCCACCCCAACCCTATCGAATATCTTCAAATTTCGAACTCTATCCCTTGCAGTATGCCCACAAAACCAGCGCGGCATAAGCATCCTGAGTCCGCTTAGGCTGGCACGGACATGTAGCCTTTTTGTAGACCAACATTCATCACCATATACTTGCTCAGCCAGGCCGAATCGACTGTCCTATAGAACATCCCTTTTGGCTTACGGCATTTACACCCTCTTTGTCGCAGGATGCGGATCTTGGCCTCCATACTTTAGCCAACTTCTTTAGTTCTATGTCCTAACATCTTCAATGATAATATTAGCCATCATACGTAGCATAGATCCCTAAATACCCGAAAAGTATGCTTCTTGGCCACCCACTTGTCCATCTAGGGTGGCGTCCCCATCCTACCGATGCCTAGTCGGGCTAAAGTCACACATCATATATATTAGGTCTTGATCCTACCGGTCAAGAACCCTTTCGACTCTAAGCGTGTGCCTCCGCGGCTCCAACTTCATATTTACCACTGCTCTACTCTCATCCACTAGCACCACATCATGCGTAAAGAGCATACATGTCGGGCTTCGGTCGGCGAAGTTAAGCGAGAATAAGCGGAGTATTTGAATATTTAGTATTATTTAGCTTTTATTATTATTAATTTATTAGATTAAATTAAAGATAGTCGAGAAAAAAGACTAATGGGCGACGGCGGGTTAGCAGTGTAAAAACCCCTCATATAAATATAGGGGCAGCTATCATGTGAAGACAATCAAGAAGAAAATAGTGGGTTTTACCTGCGCTCTCTAGCTCCTCCGGCCGCCCGCCCAGCGGAAGTCGCCCAGCGCGCCACCGGCAGCGCCGCCCGCCAGAGCGCCGCCGCCCGGCCGGCCGCCGCCCGCCCGTCGTCCGTCGTCAGCGCCCTCTTCTTGGCCCGATTTTACCCCGTCCGTCTCTCGTTCTTCTTCCTCTGGTTGGCCCGGAAAGCGGGTTGTAATGAATGGTATCCGGGGAGACGCTACGTCAATAGCGTACCTTGGGACAATCCATCCGCGGCGAGCGTCAACGGGATCGCCAGCGGCAGGTACATGTCCAGCGGCCATGGAGGCCAAAACCATGGAGGCTAATTCGGCCCCCATCATCGGCTAAGTACATCCCCGCCTCCAGCGCATCTCTCTTGATGCGTGAACCGCAGTTAAGCCCTCCATCGCCGCACCTCACGTTCCTCCATCCAGCGGCCCGTGGGCGGTCAAATTTTTCATCTCGTGATTGTCGAGAAATTCCCCAAGAACTCGAGAATTTCCACCTAAATTCTTGCCGAGAAAATCCCAGACGTACCGGCAATAATATTAATTATTTTTCGGGGTATGATGGCAAGGGTGACCCTTCTCATTGAACATCAAGTCGCGATAAATTTTCTCGCTCAGGAATTGTTATCTGGTCGGTCACGGCTAAGCCCCGTTCCATCTCAAGGAAGCAATATCTTGGTTTTGACGTTGGAAAACAAAGTGGGTCAATAACTTGGCGAGAATTTTTACGCGCGGCTATTACCAAGCGTTTTGGAACTCCACTACACAATCATCTTGGTGATCTACTTGCATCCACGCCGGACGGAGATTTGGGCGGTACACTAATCACGTTCCGCGGCAGCGGTGAACAAGGTACAACACCTCTCACCAAAACGACAAGCTATGCTTTATATTCTTTGGGTTAGCACCTCGATTCGGTCGGCGTCAACTACATCAACCACGATATTGAGCGACCATAGCACTTGCTGGGCGTCTCTATCACGGCTTTCCGTTAACCGAACTCAAAGGAAGTGCGCTGAAGAGGATATTGAGATATTCAAATATAGGTTCATGGCTTAAGCGGCATATCCACTTGTCCTACCAATACGCAATTAATTATCAATATAAATGGCACCAATTTATTATTAGCTCTTTTTGGATTACGGTTCAACACACAATTTTTTAGATTACGATTTGGCTATGGCCCGGGCCTCAAAGTTCTTCTTTACACCGTCGCTCAAAGTTCTTAAGCCAATGGACAACACATAACAAATGTGGGAAGATATGATAATATTGACTTTTCTATTGCTCTTGCCGAAGCTTCAAAGCGGGGCCCTCTTCGGCATCAAATTAGGAGGCTATATGATGTTTTGGGTGTGGGTAATTTTGGTTCTTTGGGGAAATATTATGCGGAATTTTTAATAAACTTATTATGAAGTTACGGCGGAAAGGGCGGTAGATCACATGGCGCATTGACCTCTCTAAAGAAGATTCTCAACGAGTATTCATATACTTTCCACGGCGTGCCAATGGATCATTTGTTATGCAAATTCCAGCGGCTTTTGGCGAGAGAGCCTTACGGGCTCCCCACCTCAACGGCGTTATGATCATAGAATTCATCTTAAGGATCCCCACTTCGGTAGGCCAGGTCGTTAAGCCCCTATCGTTACCCTTAGATATAGAAAAATGGCGCGGGAGCGACAGTAATGAGGGGCATGCTTCATCAAAGGTATCATCCGGGTATAGCGCCGCCATTCTCATCATCACACATCGCTGTTGTCAAAAACATGATCAGGGACTTAGGCGTTTTTTTGTGTTGATTGTCGGAGCTCAATAGTAATACCTTGAAAGACAAATTTCCAATACTGTTATTGCTTGAATTCTTGGATGAACTAGAAGGTGCAAAATTCTTTACCAAATTAGATCTTAAAACAAGGCTATCACCGGTGCGCATGCATCCTCCCGGACATCGAAAAGGCGGCTTTTCGGGACACATCATGGGCACTTTGAGTTTTTGGTCATGCCATTTGAATTATGCAATGCACCTTCAACTTTTCAAGCTTTGATGAATGATATATTGGGACCGCTTTAGCGTAAGTTTGTCTTTGGTTTTCTTTGATGATATAATCGATATTTAGCAAATCTTGGTGCGAGCATCTCCACCATGTGGAAGAGGTTTTCAAAGGTACTGATCTCATAATATCTTCTTAAAGAAATCTAAATGCCTCTTTGGTCAATCACAATTGGGTTATTTGGGACATATTATATCGGATCTTTGGAGTGGTCATTTGACCCGAGAGAAAAATTGAGGCCGTCACCGCTGGGCGCTCCCCACAACTCTCAGGTAATTCTGGAGGCTTTACGGGACTCGTACCGGTTACTCTGAAGAGTTTATAATGGATTATGGTACAATTTACTTGCGTCCCTTGGTGATCTTCTTAAGAAGGACTCATTTTTGTTGGACACCCTTGGCAAATAAATAACTTTTGAGCACCTTAAAGAGGACTTTATCATCAGCACCGATTCTCCAACTTCAGGACTTTTAATAAATCATTTGTGGTGGAATGTGATGCGCGAATACAGTATGGGTGCCGCTTTTACATCGATAATGGTCAATTGCTTACTTTAACAAGCGTATGCACGATAAGTACAAAAGTTAGTTGCTTATGAAGAGAACTCATAGGGTTTGTAGCGGTAGTCAAGCATTGGCGACCATATCTTTGGGACGCCCATTTATTATAAAGGTCAGGATCATTACAATCTTAAGTACATTTTAGATCAACGCTTTGTCCACAGCGGTTCACGCAAAGATCAATGGGTTAGCAAATTACTTGGCTATGATTTTCTTTGTGGGTACAAGCCGGGTAAATCAAATGTGGTGGGTGGCGCATTATCTGCGTCGAACACAAATGAATCTTCCCTCATGGCTATTTCAAAAATTCAATTGGGGTTATTTGATCATTCTACGGAGGAAATTGCATTCAGTGATGAAGCTATAGCCCTTATTGATTCTATAATCAGCGGTAAGGACTACGCATGGGAAGTTAAAATGGATTGATCTTGTTCAACAAAAGGTATGGCTTTTAAAAGCGTCCAAACATCTTGGACTATTCTCCATGCAATTCATGATTCAAAGACATGAGGGTATCTGAGAAAACATTGCATCGATTCCGTCGGGGACCTTTTTGTCAAACATGATAAAACGCATTGTCGCATTTTTTGTGAATGATTGTTTGGTTTGCCAGCGCAACAAAAATCAACACCTTCATCGAAATTTGGGCTTCTTCGGCCTTTACCAATTCGAGAGCGGTCACGGGAGGATATCTCAATAGATTTTATTTGAAGCTCTTAGAAAGTTGGATCATCCGGTAATCTTAGCGGTGGTTGATCGTCTATCAAGTATGCTCACTTTATACCCCTTTCTCATCATCCGTATCACATCAACAACGAGCTTCCGAAATTTTCCGATGTTAAGACTACATGGTTTTGCCAAGATCCCGGTTAGTTAGTGGCACGGGATGTCATCTTCATGAGTCAATTACTGCAAGAAATTTTCCGTCTATCAACATTATTTTGTCACCAACATCGGCTTATCATCCTCAAGCGGATGGCGGGCTAGTCGTCAATAAAATTATTCGCAATGTATTTTTATTTGCTTGGTGGTGACAAACCAAAGGATTGGGTAAGATGGTTACCTTAAGCTGGGTATATTGCTATAATACTTCATTCATGCATCGACTAAAACAAGCGCCCGTTCAAACTTGTGTATGGAAGTGATCCCCTACTATTAGGTGGGTATCATCAGGGTGAGACAACATTACGGTAGATGATTTACTAACTCGGCCGGGATATTTTTTCTCAATGGAACAAAGGTTGATTCGTTTCTGCGATTGTCTCGAGGATTATTCACCTTAAATATTTTGATGCTAAACATCTGAGCCGAGAGGAATTTAAAATTGGGTGATTATGTTTGGCTCAAACTTTTCTATCTGATACGTAGCGTGATATGATTCTATGAAACCAATTTCTACAAATATTTTGAGATACTTCGGCATCCGAAGCGAATCATTACACCACATTAACATATGCATTGAATACGCCGCCTCGAACGCGTATACACAATGCCTTTCAATATCGGCGATACTCAAAACCACACCGGTAAGGGAGATAACGCATATTAGGAATTACGCAAGATTCAACATGGCACACAGAGTCCCCGAACACGGGTAATGCTCAAGACAAGAGTCCGGAGTGGTCGCTTCAAGTGCTCATCAAAATGGAAGAACAAACCCACGCAGATGCTTCGAGAAGATCTGAATTATTCAACAAAAAATCTATCCCACTTCCGGCTGGGGCGGTTTGAATCTCCGCGCGGAGAGATGTCGGAACTCGTCGGCGAAGTCGCCCGGTAGATAAAGGAGTGGCTCTATATTTTTATTATTTAGCTTTATATTATAATTATTAGATTAAATTAAAGATAGCGAGGAAAAGACTAATGGGCCCCGCCCTCGTTATAAATTGTAAACCCCTCATATAAATATGGGGTCAACTATCGTGAGACAATCGAAGGTTGAAAAATAATGGGGTTTTACCCTCGCCTTCTAGCTCCTCCAAATCCGCCGCCGCCGCACTTTCCCTCGCCCGCCACTGGCCGTAAGGCCACCGCCACGCCCATGCTACCCGCCACGTGCCGCCGATGCCGACGCCGCCCGCGCTGGCCGCCCACACGCCGTTTCTTCACGATTTCACCCACGCCACGCCTCTCGTTCTTCCTCCTCTCGCTGATCGAAAACGGTTGTGACAATACACCAAGGATATCACCCTCAGTATATCCCTTGTGACCTCATCCATCACCGTAGTAAATAAATAAGGCTCTCGTCGGCGACCCTTTGATGTAGTCCTATGTTAATTGGAAAGTCACCGTATCGCCATCACATGTTCAACACATGTCGCCGCGATCCTTGTACATATCCTTGATGAGGGTAATGTACTTAGTTGGGACTTTGTGTTTTTCTAAGGCCCACCACATGACGTTTCTAAGGTACTTTGTCATACGCCGAGGTCAATAAAGACCATGTGCAAAAGTCCTTCTTCTCGCTCCCAAATCTCTCCATCAAAACTGTCATACTAAGAAAATCGCCTCCATGATGCGACCTCGGGCATGAACCCAAATTGGTTTTGGGTCACACTTGTCGTACCTTCAAAAAGCTTATGCTTTCGATAACCCTTCTCCCAAAAGCACAATGCATTATGGCTCATCAGAGTTAGTACAACTTTTGAACGGCAAAACTATTTGGTGTGCGGGAGGGCCGATGTCCCTGACATCAGGTCCATTAGATTGGATCATCAAGATTACTTCTATGACAGGCTTGCTTCCTTGGCCCTCCGCTTCTCGCATCCCTCTCAATGCCGCTGTGAACACGTGCGGCCCCCCGCAAGGTTACAGATTGGGGTCCAGGGTTAGGGATTTTGGGACCTCTGGCTCTAGAGGGATATCGTGGGAGTTTACCGGCCTACGTGCTTGTGGCTGGTGGGCCGGATGGCGAGGCAGCAGGGTGCCGCTAGACACAAAGTGATGGTGGACAGTGTTTGGGCAAGGAAGGGACGTGAAGGCGTCATAATCAGAGCAGTTAGTGTCAACTGTGGTGGAGGGCAGAATTCTCGGGAGGTGGGGAGAGGAGGTGGGGGAGCAGGATCCATGGTGTGCTGGGTGGAGGTCAATGGAATTGGTTCTGTATCGGTGAGAAGACAGATGGCTGGAAAGCGCCTCCCATTATCCTCTGTTACTTCGTTCTGGTAAGGAGCTACACAAGGACGGTCATGATCTCGAGGACATGCATCCTCCTGGGCACTGTTTCTGCTTTGATTAAGCAATTATATTTCTTTTCATTCAAATCAACATTTTAACACAGCAATGCAAACATAACATCAATACAAATTACAAAATTGCAAATAAAATAATTCTGAGATTGCAGCATGAAAGAAAAACTTCATTTTAATCAAAACAACTTTAGCATGAATGAAATTTCAAAATAATGAGGAACAAAAGAAGCACCTCTTCTATGATTCTATAGACTTCTACAATAGAATTCCCATGGCGTTGTTGGGGGATATAGGGTCCCAAACCTGTGGAGCATAAAAATTAGAATATAGAAGATAGGAACATAGAAAACGATAATTGTAGTTTACAAGTATATATATTTAACTAATGTCACAAAAAAAAAATAAGCCAGCAAAGAACTGAGAAGGAAATGCAAGCAGTGGTCAAAAATTGTTATTGAATCCTTACACAAAAGTCACAAGTAGAAAACTGCAACTATATATATTCGAAAATAGAACTAGACCAAGTATATGGTTTCAATAGATTCCATAAATCCATCCTTCAATTCTGAAAATTCCATAAATCATAGCAGTTTCAAATATCACAAATATATAGCCACTATTTAAAGCATAAAGCTCAAGTAAACATTATATAAAATTTATCACTAAGAACATATGTTTTTCCTTTTACTTTCTTGAACTAAAGGTCGAACCATCAAACTAACAAATATGTTGAAAGACACTTCTAAGGATACATAGACCATGGATATTTCATTTCAAATCCATGGTGAGCAGTCGTACTAGTAATAAGACAATTAGGACAAAGAAATTATATATAAACAAAAAGTCACAAATGTGTGTTACCTCTTGGTCAGCAGCCCTTTTACCCAAGTTTCAATTCTTTCAAGTTGCCCATTCACCCAGCGTAAAACTAATGTACCAGATTTTACTTTCAAATCTAAGAAAAGGAAAGCGGAGAATTAGGATAAACAACACTACACTAACAATGCACTTAAGTATATCTATCTTTCGCTGTGATGCACAAATTGGTTGATAAAATGGCAAAAATGTAAAAGGTAAACACATGGGTTTCTTTTGCACTTATCTAAGTTTTAATACTACTTCATGAAGGTTAAGCTGACCTGATATGGAGCTAGCTTATTTCTGCATATGCTATCAAACCATCATCTCCAGTAACGGAGGCCATCACAGACATTATGTACTGCTCAAAGCATCAGCTGCCGGAAATACAGAAACCACGTCTTCCGTAAGATGCTCAGCATGCCTCAAGGAATGGTCTCTGGCAAAATGATTCTATGTAAGCATGCAGAATCACGAGATTACAAAAAGTCAAATTCATTTAAAATATATGCTGGAATCTGGATATAACCTGCCAATTTATTTCCATAAAAGTTTATGGATGAGAGAAGCAGAAACAACTGCTGCCTGTGGATGCCATTTTTGTCAAAACAGGTGTAAAAATGGTTGTATCTTTCTTCAGAAGTTTCTTTGACTCGTCAGCTAGAGAAGCTAAAACATGTTCATGTGTAGCATCCGCTTTGAAACTCTACAGAAGAATGTGCCATCTGAAGGAAAATAGTAGAATGTTTCATCAATGTTTCATCAACCAATGAAATGGTAGCATATTTTTCTTACAAGAAATGATATGATGGTAATGTATCATCAAAAGGAACACAAGTATGTGCCAATTCTTTTATGTGCTATCTGAATTCTAACGATGATGTCAATTCAGGTTTAGATATAGAGAAGTGATCCATAGAAATGTTTAGACAGTAGACACAAAGGCACCACTACAAATCCTTTATAACCACATGGCCAGAAGTATCCACAGGAATGTTTTAGGCAAGGTACAAAAAACCATCAGACCATACATCTCATAACCCAGTACATGGTCCGTTAATCCAGTCTTTAGGCAAAACCGACCAACCCAATGAGACAAAGGTTTCAGCGGCTTGGAACCCGTGGTTAAGCGGTTTCCGCCAGGCTGCTGAGCACAAAGCAGGAAGAGCCGTTGGCGCGGGCGCCCATTTGGCGGTGCGTCATGTTTTCCTTGGCGCGACCGCCCGTCGGGGTTGACTGCGGAAAACCGAACTTCTGCACCGGGTCGCTGTGGGGACCTGCACACCGCCGCGGCGGCGAGGCCAACAAGCGGAAAGAGAGCCCTCCTGCCAATGTCAGGCTGTGGGCGCCAGCATAGCCAGCGGCAGCCATGGCCGCCGTGCTGCATGTCCCGAATCGGAGTTCGCCATGGTCCTGCGGTTCTATGCCGCCGCGTGCTCCCGGACCCCACCGATAACGCCGGAGAAGAGCGCCCCCGCCGGGCTGGCTGGGGACCGCTGCGGGCGGTATGTTATGCGCGCCTCCCCGTGCTCATCTGTCTTGCATGCTCAGCTTGCGCGTTGTTGGGCGACGATGGCGAGTGCTGCTGCTGCTTCGCCTTGCTTGGCGTGCTTTGCCGGTGGGCCGCTGGAGCCTGCAGCGCCGATGAAGGCGGCCGCGAGGCTTACCAGGTCGCGGTCGGTGGCGGCGCTGAGCACGCTGCCGCAGCATCTGCAGCGGCGCCCGCAGCGTGCCGCTACCCTCAGAACGTAACCGGGCGGCCGGCGCGGCGCTGGTTGGACAAGGCAAAGAAGACGGGTTGCAACAGTACCAAATGGAACCAAACCAACCCGCGGAGTGGCCTCCCTTACACCACGGTTTGTCATGGCTGGTTTTAGTGTTGGGCAGGTTTTAAACGGACCATGTACAGGGTGATCTCATATAGTCATATCAGGCTTGGATGTCCTCTACCATAAAAAAAAAGACGTCCAGCTAGGGGAGAAGAATCTTGTCACACTAGGAATAATGCACAATATGATGTTTCCTTAAGAGTTGTCAAACAGATAGAAATGAAATGTGAAAAGCAATGTGCAGTTGCAATGACCAGTGACAACTGGTAAAGATTGAACATATGAGAACATAAACGTATTAATCAATAACCTCACATGGTAAAATGGGGGGGTAAAATCAAAGATAGAAAATTTAGTCCATATAAATTAGAACTACACTACCAATGGAATAATGAAACGCTGCACAAATGTCACCTTCAAGAA
This sequence comes from Hyparrhenia diplandra, assembly GCA_015847255.1. Taxonomy (NCBI): domain Eukaryota; kingdom Viridiplantae; phylum Streptophyta; class Magnoliopsida; order Poales; family Poaceae; genus Hyparrhenia; species Hyparrhenia diplandra. Next base: position 5,680 of record JADLZK010004334.1, on the reverse strand, counting down.
AGCACTTTTGACTGATGAAGTGATGTAGCGGTCAATCTGATCTCTGTCAGGGAGACTCCAGTGCCTGATGCACAAAAGCAAATGGGTGCCCAAAATCAGAATTTTCTAAATTTGCAGACAGTGAACAGTCCTACTCTCTATACTCTGCAGCCATTGTATTCAGATAGAACATAAATTGTTACCAAGTAAAGTGAGATGGCAAATAACAGTGGTCAGAAATAAAATTAAAGTAAAAGCACCTTATCATTTTCACAAAGGATACGCCGCGGTAAGCATTGCCACTGTCACAACATCAGCCATCAAGCTGCCCTATAAAAATAAAGAAAGTCTCAATGTTGCAAGCAAATAAGAGTAAAAAGGTTCAGAGCGTATATTATATTACATATATTATATAATATAATGTAAGAAATGCATAGAGTAGCATATGCCAGGTACTAAAAAATCTGAATAATACCAACATGCTCCCATGGATAAAATGGCAGATCAAGAGAAAAAAATGTGGTAAATCTTATGCATAGGAAGTGAAAATGAAAAAAATATAAGAGGCCAAAATGAGAGATGAAGACGACAATATTCATAAAGAGATTTCCAGAACTAAGTTTATTGATCGGACTACAAAGGTAATGCAAATTACATTTAACTTAGCTAAATAACGATGGCCAAAACATATGCACATGTGTGTTATGGATTAGGTTCAAAATAACAAAATGAACAAAAAGATTACATGAGTGGGACACGCTACAAAAATAATCTTCAGAAAAAAGGGTGTTGTAAATATTGCTACACTACATAAAAGTAAAAAAAACATTTGTTGAACTGAAACAAATGGATTAGCTTCCCAGATAGTAAAGAGTATATTTTCCATAGAATAACTGACGATGGCTACAGTGTAGCACAGACCAAAAACCAGGAGGTTGGAAAACGTAAACCTCGGAGAAATGTAGGGTGATAGTCATTAAGTTTTGTCCAATCCCATTTCTGAATTGGAGACAGGAAAAGACTGGAAAAATGTGAAGTCTTGATAGCTACCTCAAAGGCCGACAGAACTACGCAGGCTTTTCAAATGTAAATCTTTCCTGTGGACTACACGCTGTTCTTTTCAAAGGTATCTTCCCCAAAATGGTCAATCACAACTTTCAGAAGTCCTTGCTCACCTGTGAGAACAAAACTGGGTTGCAGAACCTATGTGTCAATTATCATACTCTTTTTTTTTTTCTTGAACATGCAGATTATCACTTTTATGGAGGCAACTTATTTGAGCTAAAACCAGCAGCACAGTGCAGAATAGGACTTTGTAGAAACATCTTAGCCTCCAAGTGAACGTTGCATATGAAAGAAACTCTATTTGCCTCAAGAGACGGTGGTTAAGAGTTTTATATTTGATTCTACACTCATAGATTTCCTACTTCATGGTAGGTTTAACTGACCAAGGCCATTGAGATTTTGTGCAAAGGGATAGTTGTCAGATTTACTGAACATATAACAAAACTTGAACCCCTTATCCTGAACAACCTCCTCCCTGCTTTTTGACATTGTGATGCAGAACTTTTTAAGCAAAAGCCCCAGATGCTAAAATAGGCAATACAATTCAGTAAGCAGTTCATGGACAATAATCAGCAGAAGAAAACACACTGGTTGCTGTTGTAAAGATATTATGGAACTACAGAAAAAAAAAAAAAAAACACAATTTCCACAAATGCTTTAATTTTACTTCATCGTGGATTCACCTGTCGAAAATAATACCCATGCATAGCATGTATCATGAACAGTCTCTGTGGGATTCCTAGTATCCGCTGCCAAGTTGACTTCAGGGAGTTCAAGGATTTCCCTCCGCCCTGGTGGATTAAAGAAAAAAAAAAAAAAAAAACGAAGAGAAAACGCCATGTCTAATAGTTAAATTAGTCAATGGGAAACTGCAAACGCTGGATTTGAGATATTGACCTCTGTAAGTTTTCCCTCATCCAAGATGTCAAAAACACTGCCAAGCATCTTCTCATACAATGCTACATTCAGATGGTATCCATCAGCCCAGTGACAAACCTCACCAGTAAGATCACTCCCTGCAGGCCTTTTCGTGATAGAGAAGGCAACTTCCTTGTAGTGATCTTAAGCATTCTGTGCGCTTGAACCCTCTGCAGATGGTGGCAAGGACTAGCAAAATACACAAAGGATAATCCCCAATTAGTGGAGATTTTTGTGCAAGGGTTAAAAGAGGTCAAGCATAATACTTTTTGTTGTTTTATGAATAAAACCCCGATTCTTCGCTGATCTTTCTAAAAAGGCTCCTTAGCTCATTCACTTTTTTTCTAATCTAACTCCCCAAATCCAACAACTGGATGGTTTATGAGGCCTTCCTCCAGTATGTTTAAACTAATAAACCCCAAAACACAGATGAAGGATATAATGTTATGCAATGAGGATATGGTTCAAGGTCATATAGAAAATAGCTGACCAAAAGCAATGCTAACCTGCCTCTTTGCCAACGGCGTATGCTTTCATGTCAGAAAAATTCAGCTCTGATATGCAGCATAATAGTTCCAATGGAATCAAAAAGATTGTCCATCCGCTTTTCCAACTTTGCCAACCATAGCATTGAGTAATCCTTTGCCTAGTTCAATATCCATGGACTCTGTTATCTATCCCAAAAAAAGGGGGCTGCAGTCAGTTAATGTAAAATGAGCATATTTAAATGCTTTTATGAGACCTGAATCACCAAGATACAACCTAGGAACTGTAGACTTCCAAGTTGCAGGTACAACTACCAAAATTAGCTATTCATGTGATAATTTTGAATTTGAATAGCAAGTCAATCACTAGATTCAATAGAGAAATAGCAGTTCCACTATATTCAATGATTTTCCTAAAACTCGGTAATCTACACAGAAACAGGTGCTTTATATTCCTTGATTTAAGGTACAAACTCCTTTAAGATTTTTGTTTTCATCAAAATGAGCGTATCACAGAAATGACATCTAATTCAGCCTGGGCACAAAATCCCTAAAAATCAACCGTAAACCGGGGAACTGAATCAAACCGAACCAAATCTCGTTTTCGGTTCGATCGGTTTCGCTTCCTCGCTCGTGTCTGGGTTTGGGATCGGTTTCTCGCCCAAACCGAACCGAACCAATCGGATAAACCGAACCCCACTATAAGCCCAACCGCACTAAGCCAGCATGTACCGCCCACAAAATTTCACCTCCCAGCTTTTCCTCACGCCGCCCACAACTCCACTCCTCACTCGGGTAGCAGAGGAATCGCGCCCCGCCTCCCTCTCTCTCTCCATCTCTCTGCCTTCTCCCCGATTCACTCCATCCCGTGCCTCTAACCCTTAGCAGCGGTGTCGGCTTAGCGGCGGCGCTGCGGGGCGCTCGGGGGCGTACCGCGACGCTGAGGGGAGGGGATGCTGGGCGACTGCTCGGGCAGAGGCCGCTGGTCGCGGGCTCTAGCGGCGCGGCGGCAGCGCCGGGGCGGCGCTAACGTCGCGGCGGCGGCGGCGCGTTCGGCCTGAGGGCTACAGCGTGGACGCCGGGCGGGCCCGGCGGCGTCGGGCGCTGGGCGGAGCGGCGCGCGCCACCGCATCGCGCTGCGCCGTGAGCAGCACGCCCCCGAGATGAGGTTCGAGCTACTTTTGCTAGGTTCATCGGTTTTCTTCGGTTAAAAACCAAAAACCGGTACTTTTAAAAACCAAAACCGACGTTGTCGGTTTTGAGATTTCGGGAAAACCGACCGTTGGCAAGTTGTAGGAACCGCACTTTTTCCCCATCAACCGGAATCAACCGATTGGTCGGTTTCTACCGAACGCCCAGCCGACATCTAATCACCTCAAAAGTTTGCATTAAAAACCTAATGGCATAATGGCATTTGGCCGTATCACAAAGTGCTTGATGAAGTCTTGTGTAATACCTAAAAAGAAATTTAAAAAGGTAGAAGCGCATAAATATAGAAATATAATTAAAACTGGAAAGGATTAATAGTTATAAGTGACATGATAATCCAAATAAAAAGTTAGGGACATCAAACCTCAAGTTGAGCTCTCGATGGTTTCAAGCAAACCAACCAAACTGTGTTGTTTCCAAGGAGTGTTGGTATCCACACTTTCACTCTTACTAATGCAATTCTCAAGTTTCATTAATCAGGCTCTTTTCTTCTTTTTTTTTCTTTCTCAGGAACTATAAGACCCCCTAGTAAAATGCAAAAAAAAAATTTGCTAGGGGTTATATTGTAGCCCCTTAGGGAAGACTTGTTATCTTTTAATGCAAAAACTATGTGATATAAAGAGATGCACAGGCCTACCCTGAAGCACCAGCAGCAGCAATATGATCTCATACTGCCTCAAGATCATCATCTTGTGATACCTGGTGCTGCAACTTCTCAAGCTCAAGTTTTACAAGTTTCCAAGGAGTAACCCATGACTAATGCACACTTATCCCAATCATTACTTCATTAGAGTGAAATTTTTCAGGCAATTAAAAAATAAAACTAATGAGGAGGTCTGGTGTGTAGCTGGAGCCAGGAACCTCAGCTCCCTATCAGTGCCTTAGTTTAGGCCAGCTTTGTTTGTCGGGTCATTTTTCCCATGGCACGCTAGTTGTACTGTTGATCACCGTGGAGGGGTGTTATAGTCCCCTTTGTTACATTTTTTCATCATCCCTTTATTATTGATTGAAATGATATGCAGCCTCTCATGCACTGCACATTCAAGAGAGAAAAAATAGCACACCTAATTTGGCGCATACAATGAAATCACCCAATAAAATACCTAAAATGGAAACAGAGCAGAGGATGACTTCATCAAAGGCATAGCACTTATCTGTATCTGTTATTGAACATGTAATTTCAGGATAGCCGTTCAATGTTCATCAATTCATAACTCGTACCTGTTTCAAATAGTGGTAACCGGTAATAATAGATCACTGGCATCAGTTTGAGGGGTTCTAGCCCTTCACTCATCAAATTCATCTTCATCATCCCCAAAGTCTTCAATGTCATCTATAGTTAATTCCTTTCTTCTCGTCGGAGAATTAAATGATTGTGATTTTGTCAAGTTGGTAGCTGCAACTGGTGATGACACAACACCGGTGCTGGTTCCACATCCGTGGTGGTATCACAACTGGTGATGGTGCAGTGGCTGGGATAGGGGTGGTTCTCTTTGTTGAGCTAGTCCTGAATATTCCGCTCTTTGTAAGCAAATAGAACTCCTCTACAGTTCCGTGTTATTCTGGCCAAAGAAATAATAGTATTTAGGTACATGAATATAATAATGGATAAAATGTATGCTTTGAGGAAAAATCACATCAAAATAAGGAGACAGAAGTATCTAGATGTTCAAATGAAATGTGATACAAAAGAACTAACTCAAGCGAAAGCCAACAAAAGAACTTTTCAGCAAGACAAAAAGATTTGTAAGAAAAGAAAATATAAACCAACTCACCACATATGGATAGTCAAGGCTATCATGAAAAGAGGATGGCATCTCCAAGGTCAAAGAGGTTCGCCTACATTTTCTAGCGTTATCAGAATCAATGCGAGAACAAACAAAAGAACTCCGATAAAGCTATACTTCACCTTTCTTAGCACAGTTGAGGACATAATCAACACTGACTTGGTCTATATCTACATCATCCAAAGTTGCACCAGGTGGCATTACAAATTTCTTGATCAAGTTGCCAGAAAGAATGTA